>JAESVK010000912.1:392746-427382 GCA_017140935.1 Hamamelis virginiana | reverse complement strand
TTAATTAAATATCCACTTTAATAAACCTTTGAGTAGGAACTCTTTTAAAATAGATGTATATGAGAAATATCAGTCTCTCTATCTCAACACCTTGAGATGCATATCTCTCTTATCATTTATTCATGGACCTTATCATATATGTTAAAACATATTAGATAAGTTATACCTTCCATATATTGATAATATGAAACTTAATATACCCTTTAGGATTGGTTTTAGGGCATACTTCTAACAATCCTTGCTTCAGTTACATTCGTGCTAGGACCAAAATGGCAAAACACCATCTTACTCTTTGGAGGAAGTTTAATCCCCTCCGCCTTCACTATTTGGGTGACTAAGCAGGGGAATGGCATGAAACTCTTCTTGCTCATATACTCGAGGTAGTCGTTCATGACCCCCCAAATGATTGCAGCAAAGTCAATAGGTGCACCATTCATCACCTCATAGAGGAACCTGATCTCATCAACCTTGGGTAGGTTTTATTTTCCTTTGGGGATGATCCTGTTGTGAATGATTTTATTCATTAGAGCATACTCAGGTTTCAGCTTTCCTGGGATAAATTCGTTTATGACAAAACCTCCTATCACTAGTGGGTTTGAGCACATAGCATTGGAAAAAAATGCAGCTTCAAAGTCGATTAGATCACGGAATGGGTAAGGTCTTGCATCTGAGGCTTCAGGACGAGGGTAACCAAGAGCGGATGCAACGGTCTAAATGTCAACTGTGAATGATCTGCCGCTCACTGTAGTAATCAATTGATACTCTATTTCAGCATTTAATCTCATGTTGGAGTAAAATTCTCTCATTATGGAGGGGTGGTAACCCTCCAAAGGTTTGCATAAGAATCCCAACTTCTGATTCTCGATTACAGCTCTGATGGGATGAGTGTGAATGAAGGACTTTTCTTCGACGCTTCTTTCGCATTGAAAACCCCTCTTTGCTATAGACTGTGCCCAAGAGGTCTGTTTTTCTTGTTGTTCGTCTTCAAACATAGCCTCGATTTCATCATCCTCATCCGCCTTGCTTTCACTGTCACTCATTCGCCTATTTCCTTTGCCCCTTTTTACGGGCACAGAAGTGTTGCCCTTCCTCTTTTTCACAGCACGCTCCACAGAGGAGCTTGGGGCTTTACTTTTCTTAGGAACCTTAGTCCTAACCATGGCTATCACAACCAACCTAATAACAGAGAACAACACAAGCATGGCCACCACACAATCCCATAAACCCATTTCAACAAGTATAACACATCCATCCCTCACATCACATAACATTTTCCTACCCCCACTCTTCATTTTCAAGCCAAATAATCACAAAATATGCCAACAAACAACACAAAACAGCCCCACACTTCCCTTTAACAATCCCCAACACAATTTGAACCAAAAATCCCCAAATGAACTTGAAAACTTCGAAGGTTGAGGTTACTCACCAAATGATGCTTCTAGAACTTCAATACTCCATGAACCCAAGCAAAAACAATCACCCTAGCATGAAATCCCCTTCCTTTGATGGTGGAAATGAAAATGTAGGTGAAATGAGAGGTTTAGGGTTAGGGTATATGTTTTTTGGGGTGGAAAATGGGTGAAAAGTGAGAATGTGTGAGGGATTAGGGTTTATATGGAGGGATTTGATGATGGATGGGTGATTTAGGTCACAAAATTGATGAAAAAGCTTGCAAGGGGGAGAAAAATGAGAGAGGAGATGAATGGGTGTGAGAGAATGGTGGGTTGATCTCAGATTTGGGGGTTTTAGGTTTTAGAATGCAGAAATTCAAAAATTTTCAGCTAGGACCGGTCCCACTTAAGCTAGGACCGGTCCTCGTACTCCCTGGGTCACTGGTACCGGTCCCCATAAGCTAGGACCGGTCTTCCTCTGTAGAATTTGCCAGTCTGCAGCTTTTTCATGCTTCTACACCTTTAAATGCACATTTTATACTATTTCCACCACCCCAAACCTTCAACGCATCAAAAATACATGTAAAAACTTGCTCGGCATGCCCACACTCGCATTGATGTTCCGATTACACAATTCCCCCCTCTTTGGCTCTTAGGCTTTGAACGAAAAGGCAACAAAGGCTTAAAACGGGGTTCAAATGGAAACTCAACAAAGAACAAGGGTCAAATGGACAACAATGGCCTATAATCATGTTTCATAAGTGCTAAAGTGTTTCAATTTGAATAAAATGCACTGAAATGACAAGAATATGCAAGTATACTCTTTGAGGCCAAAAACCAAGCGAAAGTGTACTTGGGGGCTAAACGAATGACTTGTAAGGCATATAACACCAATTGCATTGTAAAACGAGTATAATGATGCCAGTCATGAGGTAGAAGCAAGAATAGATGGAATGGATGATATAAACTAAGTTGTAACGATGCGAGCTTAGTTCAACTATGCTAGCGTGCATGTGCAAGTGGAAAAGTTCAGGAATCATAATCATGAGTTCAAAGAGAAACATAGTCTACAAGTTGAAGTTTTATTCCCATATAAGCCTTAAAATCGAAAAATATTGCATCATCATTACTTGCTAAGATCTACAAAGGTAAGAAAGACTGAATTTAAACCAAGTAAGCTAAGTAAGCTACTCTTTACCAAAAAGAAACTACCTATGCGTGAGTATGTGTGAGTATGAACACAAATGAACCTCTCCCCTACTTAAGAATGTGCATTGTCCTCAATGCATGAAAAGATAAGCATTTAAAGATAAAAATGGGAGGAAAGGGAACAAAAGCACCTGTGAATCATTCACAAATCTTGTAAATCTGCACAAAGGTTAGAATATCCATATTTCCAAAAGAAAAACAAAAGAAATGAAAAACAACAGGTATATACAAGTAGTAACACAAGAGGTTACTCAGATCGGGCCTCGTGATAGACTGGGTCCACTAGTTCCTCCACCACAGTCTCACGCGAAAAGTTCTCCAAAAATGGTTTAAGTCGCTATCCATTTACTTTGAAAACATTGCCATTCTTTGGATTTTCAATCTCCACAGCCCCGTAAGGAAACACAGTTTTAACAAAGAAAGGCCCCACCCAACGGGACCTCAACTTACCAGGAAAGAGGTGCAGCCTGGAGTTGTACAGTAGGACTTTCTGATTCTGCTCGAAAGATTTTCGAGCAATGTTCTTGTCATGGAAGGCTTTCATTTTGTCCTTGTACACCCTAGTGCTCTCATAGGCATCCCGCTTAATTTCTTCAAGCTCACTTAGCTGGAGCTTTCTCTGCTGACCTGCGACATCAAGATTAAAGTTTAATTGCTTATGGGTGATCCCATACTTTTTCATTAGGGTTTCAAAGGACGATTGCAAAAATGCAAACCGCCATCACTGATTATCGCCTTAGGCACCCCAAATCTAGACAAGATATTCTTTTTCAAGAACTTCAAAACAACTTTATGGTCATTGGTTCTAGACGAGATAGCCTCAACCCATTTGGACACTTAGTCCACTGCCAGAAGAATGTCGAGGTTGCCAAAGGAGGATGGGAATGGTCCCATAAAGTCGATGACCCAACAATCGAATATCTCAATAACTATGATGGGTGTGAGAGGCATCATGTGTCTCCTAGTAACTCCACCTAATTGTTGGCAACGCTCACAGGTCTTACAAAACTCAAAAGAGTGTTTGAACAGGGAACGCCAATAGAAACCGCATTGTAAGATTTTGGCGGCTGTCTTCCTAGCAGAGAAATGACCCCCACATGCCTTATTATGACAAAAAGACATGATACTAGGTATTTCACTATCAGGCACACATCTTCTCAAGATTTGATCAGGGCAATACTTAAAGAGGTAAGGGTCATCAAAGAAATACTTCCGCACTTCTCTCAAGAATTTGTTCCTATCCTAGGCACTCCAATGGGTAAGAACCTGTTCAGTCACAATGAAATTCACTATGTTGGCAAACCAAGGGCAATTGGAAAGAGTAAACGGTTGCTCATTAGGGAAAGTCTCAGAATTGGGGATAGTGTTAACAGAATCATCAAAGGATATCCTAGACAAGTGGTCGGCAACAGCGTTCTCAACTCCTTTCTTATCTTTAATTGTCAAATTAAATTCTTGGAGGAGTAGAATCCACCTAATCAGTCTCTGTTTGGCATCTTGCTTTGTCAAAAGATATTTTTATGCCGCATGGTCCGTGAAGACTAAAATAGGTGAACCTAGGATGTACAACCGAAACTTGTCTAAGGCAAAAACCACCACTAGCAACTCTTTTTCAGTTGTTGTGTATTTCTTTGGGCATCATTCATTGTCCTACTAGCGTAGTAGATCACATGTGGTTTTTTATCTACCCTTTGACCTAACACCGCTCCAATGGCAAAGTCACTGGCATCACACATAATTTTAAAGGGCAAGTTCCAGTCGGGTGTTTGCATAATAGGAGGTGAAGTTAGCATCTCTTTCAATTTACAAAAGGCAACCTCACAATCATGCCCCCACTCAAAAGGGATATCCTTTCCTAAAAGATTACACAAGGGTCGTGTAATGCCGCTAAAACCCTTAATGAATCTCCTATAAAAGCCAGCGTGTCCTAGAAAGACCGCACATCTTTCACGGTCTTAGGGGAAGGAAGTTTTGAGATTAATTCGATTTTGGCTTTGTCAACTTCTATCCTCCTAGATGACACTATATACCCAAGGACTATTCCCTGTGTCACCATAAAATGACACTTTTCCCAATTTAACACAAGATTTGTTTCCTCACATCTTTTTAGAACCTTAGTTAGGTTCTCCAAACATCCATCAAAAGAATCCCCGAAAACTGAGAAATCATCCATAAAGACCTCTACAATCTTCTCAACCATATCGCTAAAAAGCCCAGTCATGCATCGTTGGAAGGTACCAGAGTATTACACAACCCAAAAGCCATGTTCCTAAAGGCAAATGTCCCGAAGGGACATGTGAAAGTAGTCTTTTCTTGGTCCTCTAAGGATACCTCTATTTGATTGTAACTCGAATACCCATCTAGGAAACAATAGAAAGCATATCCCGCGACTCTCTCTAGGATTTGGTCAATGAAGGGTAAGGGGAAGTGGTCCTTCCTAGTGGATGAATTCAATTTTCTGTAATTAATGCACACTCGCCACTCAGTAGTGACTCGTGTGGGAATCAATTCATCGTTCTCATTCTTCACCACTGTGACACCCGACTTCTTGGGCACCACTTGTATAGGACTAACCCACTTGCTATCCGCAATGGGATAGATTATCCCCACATCCAACAACTTTAGAACCTCCTTACGCACCACCTCCTTCATAACAGGATTCAACATTCTTTGAGATTGGCGGGAAGGTTTGACATCATCCTCTAGGTAAATTCTGTGGGTGCAGAGAGAGGGACTAATTCCCTTGAGGTCAGCGATGTACCAACCTATGACACTTCTATGGGCTTTAAGCAACTCCATCAATCTAAGCTCTTGGTCAATCTCCAAGTGAGAAGATATGACTATGGGGTAAGTTTCATTGTCACCTAAATACACATATTTCAATTCAGAGGGCAACGGTTTTAATTCCAATTCAGGTTGTTGGATAGTTGTTGGCACTAGACTCTTCTCAATGGGTGGCAATGCCTCGAAGCGAGGCACCCACCCATTCACTTCCAGAATTTCCTCATCATTGAGGATGGAGTATAGAAACTCCATCTCTTCACTCACTTCATCTTCTCAATAATCTCACTCACTAGACACGACTGTAATGGATCTTCGTGGGAGGAGAGATTCCATTGGTGCTGAATAAGAGTATCAATTCTACTCACTTTATGCACCTCATCCTCCATATCTTCCCCCACTTCATTCATCAAATTGAAAATATTCAGATTGACAGTCATGTTCCCAAAGGTAATGGTCATCAACCCACTCCCACATTGAATCAAAGCATCGGTTGTGGCCAATAAAGGCCTCCCAAGAATTACAGGGAATTGACTCCCTGAATCTAGCACTGGTTGGGTTTCTAACACTACAAAGTCAACGGGAAAGTAGAATTTGTCAATTTGCACTTACAAATCTTTTACTACCCCCCTAAAAATTTTCACACTCCTATAAGCTAACGACAACTTAATGCTAGTTGATGCAAGTTCTCCCAATCCCAACTCCACATAGACCGAATATGGCAATAAGTTGACGCTTGCTCCCAAGTCCCCTAAAGCTCTACCCACTTTGGAATTCCCTATGGTTATCTCAATTGTAGGGGTCCCGGGGTCTTTGTATTTACTGGGCAAGGTATTTTGTAGGAGAGATGTGGATTGCTCAGTCATAAACACTTCTTTATGCACACCAAATTACTTTTCACAGTACACAAATCTTTCAAGAACTTTGCATAAGAGGGCACCAATTTAATAGCATCCAACAAAGGTATGTTGACTTTGACCTGCTTAAACAATTCAAATATTTTTGCATGATTGGTCAATTTCTTAGGTGCCCAAAGTCTTTGGGGAAAAGGGGAGGCAGGAATGAATTTAGCCCTCTCTTGGCTTGAACCAATCTCAACACCACTTGGTTTGGGAACACTACGCTCATTTTCAATTTTTTTTTTCATCCCCCTTAGATTCATTTTGTAAATTTAAAGAAGTTTCTTTGGTGGAATCTTTAGGTGGAATGGTTTTATCAATGATTTTTCCACTTCGAAGAGTGGTAATGGCCTTAGCATGTTCATGGTTCCCTTCATTGGGATTTGAGGATCCAATGCTATGTTGATCTTGAGGATTTTGCACGGGTTGAGAGGAAAACTTTCCCTTTTCTTGTTGAAGTACACCCATGGTGGAGGTCAACTTAGTCAATTGGGTCCTCATGTCCCCTATGGCTTGAGTGGTTTGTGCTTGGTTTTGCACAAGTTGGGCAATCACATCATCGTAATTTCTCTTGTGGGGTGGTAGGTATGAATTCCCTTGATTGGGTGGACCAAAATTTGGGTTAGGGTTTGATGGAAACCCTTGACCTTGGAAGTTAGGACCTTGACCATGATTTTGAAAACCTTGGTTTTGAAAATTTTGATTTGAAAAATTTTGACTTTGAAAACCTTGGTTGCCTTGCAATGGTTGATTTGGAGGTGGGTTGCCTTGGCTTGAGGAAGCATTTCCTCCACCACTTTTCCAACTAAAATTAGGGTGTTTACTCCACCCTGGATTATAAGTTTCAGAATATGGAGAGTTGAAGGGCTTCCTTTGGTAATTGAGAGCATTAACTTGCTCTATTTGGATGGCTCCCTTGACTTGGGGAAGGTTAGGGCAAATTATGCATAAGTCCTCCATTCTAGGTCCCGTGGGTGCCGTAGGCACTTTGGGTACGATGCTCACCTCACTCACTTTTTGCAACTCTATAGCCTCTAATTTCCTAGTCAAACTAGCTATCTTGGCTTGGAGGTCATCATTATTTTTCACATGATGTTTTCCTCCTCCAACGGGCACACTTTGCACTCTAGCGGCATCAAGAGAATAATTAATTTCCCAATTCCGGGCATTCTCTGCTAGGAATCAAAGCATTGTATGGCTTCTTCGGGACTCTTCTCATAAAACTATCCCCCACTCATCATTTGGATATATTGTTTGTTTTCTAATGAAAGTCCTTGATGAAAATAGCCTATGATTTGGCCAATAGCCAAACCATGATGAGGGATAGCATTGAGAAGCTCTTTGTATCGTTCCCATACAGTTGCAAATGATTCACCCGATTTTTCATAAAAATTTTGGATAGCTCTCATAAGAGCATTTGTGCGCCCTTGAGGAAAGAATTTATCAAGGAATACACTACGCATGTCCTCCCAAGTATGGATTGAATTAGGAGTAAGAGAATGAAACCACATTTTAGCTTTGTCCTTTAGAGAGAAAGGAAATAAAACCAAGCAGATAATAGGAAGGGGCGATCCTGTAGAAAGGAAAGCACTGCAGACATCCTCAAAATCTCTCATGTATGAGTAGGGGCTCTCAGAATCGAACCTTCTATAATCAGGGACAAGACGAATAATTTACGGTCTCATAGGGAATTGTTGGCTTCCTGAGGTAGGCAAAT
This sequence comes from Hamamelis virginiana, assembly GCA_017140935.1. Taxonomy (NCBI): domain Eukaryota; kingdom Viridiplantae; phylum Streptophyta; class Magnoliopsida; order Saxifragales; family Hamamelidaceae; genus Hamamelis; species Hamamelis virginiana. The sequence continues at coordinate 419,382 of JAESVK010000912.1, read as the reverse complement.
ACATAAGGGTGCTGTGGTTCGTTGAGGTCTCAAAATCTCCCTAAGGGTTCTCCCTACATTAGCCAAAGGGACAGGGGTTGCTCGATATTGTTGAGCTTGAGAATTGATATTCCCCCTTCCCACCGCCGGCGTCGCCAGTGGAACAACACCATCTCCTTGTCTCAGAGGGTCATGAGGTCTTTGTGGGTCATGTGGCAACCCTTGGTCATTTGGATTTACAGGAAATTGTTGATTTTCAATGTTCCCCATTGAAGGAGTGAAAGGTAAGTGAAATAGACGTCTTGCTATTGGAATTCTTGGAGCTTGTTGAGATATAACCCTTACAAGTCGATGTTGCTCATCACGAGTCCACACCGACATGCACTAATATTACCCCAAGCAAAATGGTACTCACAGGTATTATATACACAAAGAACTTTTGCATAAAGTAAAAGAGGGAAAAGAACTTACCGGATTTGCAATGTCCTTGCAAATTACCACTAGCTCTCTTCGAATCAACTAGAACGCTCGCCACTCCCCGGCAACGACGCCAATTGCTTGAACGTAAAATGATGTGTGTGCATGAGATTCCCAAGGGTAGGAGTCCTATGGTCGTCAAGCAATGAAACTAGGGAGTACCTAGGTCATATCCACAGGGAGTGGAATAGGCTCTAGTGATTCGTAGGTCATGTTACCCAATAAATGCAATTAAAAGTGTAAAATATTAGGGATTTTGATTGTTGTGAGAGATTTGTGCCAAGTCAATGGCAAGGAGTTTGTGTGAAAACTTATAAGTAAAAGAGGATGGTCCTATGGTTTCATTCTTTCCTAACCTAAGGTAGATGGTTTCTCAAACAATGCACATTTAATAATCCATGTGAAATATGGTTTTGAATGGAGTATTTAATAATGGAAGCTCATGAGAGTAAAACATGTGATGGAATGTAGCTTAACACTCACATTGGCATTTTCACAAACATATGGAGTGCATATGTGGTCACTAGCAAAATACAACAACTTACCGGTCGTATTATGATCATGAATATGACTTCACAAGGTTTCAAGAGATGAGAGAGTATTAAAAGCAACATTTTATTATCATTGAAGCTTTGAAAATGAGAAAACACATTTACCTAGGGTTTTGGAGAAGAACTCCACCATAGAACCACCCTTGAATGTTTAGCTAGCCATTAAAAAGGGAGAATACACCATAAAAGAACAATAAATGCTTGAAGAGGAGTAAATGCTATCTATTTAAGCAAACAACTTGCAATGTACCTTACAAATATGAGATTAAAGAGAATAAAAACAACCTAAACTAGGGTTACAAAGTAAGACAACAAGAAATGAGTACAACCAAACTAAACTACCAAGATTACACCCAAAAACAAGAAGAAAACTAAGCTAAACCTAAAGTAAACCCTAGAACCAAATGAAAACCAGTCAAGACTCCCAAACCAGCTGCTAAGTGTCCCTTTTATACCTCTCATTGAAGCTCCCTCGAATTAGAGGTGAAAAGACAAGAATGCCCAAGTGAAATGAGGAAATTACACCCAAAACCAGCTATTGAACAACCCTAGGACCGGTCCCACTTAAGCTAGGACTGGTCCTCCCATTCTCTGGAAGACTGGTACTGGTCTTAATATGCTGGGACCGGTCCTCCTTAAGTGCAGCAACCCACTCTGTACCATTTTTGGCATTTTCGAGCGATCGAACCTTCATACATCGAACTCCGCCTCATTCGAACCTTCGAGCAACATTGAATGACCTCAAGAAGAATGTTGAAGAGTTCTCTGAGCTGAGATGAAGGGGAGAACAAAGTTTGGGTAGGCTTTGGGGAGGAAACATGCACAAACATCACAAACGAGCAAAGAAACATGCTCGTGGGCTTTAAATGGCAACCAGCGACTCCAAACTTCATTCAAACACTTTAACAATGTGGAGAAAGCACCGATTTACCTGCGAATGGACAAAAACAACAAAAGAATAAAAAATACCTATTCTACACCAAACTAGGGCTCAATAGCATGTGATATGCATGGAAATGAAGGTAAAAATGAAGAGTTTTATGTGCTAAACAGGTAGAGTTTTTAATATTCCTATTGAGTGATTTGAGGCTCACCCCTGCTTTTTATGCAACAGATGACAGGTTGACTTGGGTTTGCATGTGTGGTATTGTACGGTCCCGTTAGCTTGGGACTTTGGATTCTGCATTAGTTTTTGCATATATATATGTGTGTGTGTGCGCGCGTGCGCGCGCGAGATAATGGCATTATGATTATTTATATTAGTTACTGTCTGTTGCACAACCTATTTGCCAGGGATGTTGGTATTATTAATTGGATTTCTATCTATACACTTATGTATAACGATTTGGAACATATTGTGTGAACATGACATTTCATTTTGTTATATGTATTTCTTTGTATCTCGTGTGGAAATATAAATGAGCTGGTTAGGTTGTGCCTCCATCTTGAGACGTGTCGACCTATCCGGAAGGATCGGTTCGGATGTTAGGTTGGGGCATTACAGGTACAATGTGTAACGACCCAACCTAACATCCATGCCGACCCTTCCGGATAGATCGACACGTGTCAAGATAGAGGTACAACATGTCCTACTCATTCAAATTTCCTCATGAGATATAAGAAATGAGTATATAACAAAATGAAATGTCATGTCCATTCATTATGTCCCAATCGCCAAATATAATACAAATAGAAAATCAAATATAATGCCCCTGGCAAATGGGCCAAAACACAAATCAAAACTACTCTCAATAACTGAACAATACATAATACATATCTCATAAAATATATAAGACCAAGGCATGAAACAACTATGCAGCTATCCATCACTTCCAAAGCAGCGAAATATGCAAACCAAACTCGTACCCCGAGTCAAACTGAAATATGCTGCATAAAAGCAGGGGTGAGCGTCAACTTGCTCAGCAAGGATAATATAACCTCTACACAATAATAATAACATTTTGATACATGGAATATTCATAAAAGTACATATATCCAAAGCTTAGATTTTTAAATAAATCAATTCATAAAAAGTATTTAAAAGCTGTGTGGACTTTCAGTGAAAAGCCATATCCTCTAGTATCAATATCAGTAATCAGTAACCAGGCATATGCCACGCATACGGAATATCCCGTCACATGTAAACAATAGCCAATAACGTCCTAATCCATAGCATGGCACTATATATCACCTCGCAGGGTCCATGGCATGCCTAATCACGCGTAGGTCCATAGTATACCCATCGGTATGGAGTTTGGCCAGATTGGCATATGCGTCACTTCGTTAGGTCCTTAGCATATCCAATCTTAGGCTGATTTATATTATAGGGCTGTTGATTCTAGGCTAACAAATCTTTAGCTCAACCGAGCTACTACTAAACCAGGCCAAGGACCGAAGTCTCTCCCGTACCCAAAATATAATCAAGAGGGGTCACGGGTAACCCCCAATGATACAATTCAGTCCACAATCATATACATATATAATAATGCATGTCCTGAAAGATATATAACTAATCATCATGCCATGTCCACCGAGATGAGGCCGGAACCGTAGTCACACTGCTGCCAACATCTTCGCGTGGTAAAATTTCATCTCAAGAACCAGGATCCATCGTAATGAGATTAGGGGAGTAAGCTCAAGCCTAAACCTCTAGCACGCATGGTATCCAATATATAGTGACTCGAAACCCATAAGCCTTATTCATAAACCATTTTCAAAAAGGAGTTGGGAATGGCTCACATGTAAAACAAACCATTTTCTTTGTCCATAAACCGTTTGATAGGTAGAGCATATTTGAATACCAACATCGCACATCATTTCATAAAACAGTTTAGTCTATAGCCCAATAAGCCTTATTCATAAAATATTTAATAGAAAGAGCTCATTCCCATAGTTATAAATAATACACCATTTGTAAAGCATTTCAATGGAAAACCTTTCATTTATTTGATAAACATGCCACACAAGTTTTATAGTTCATAAACAAGTGTATTCCATGTATCTAGCTGGCAGTTCAAATATAAAACAGGATTCTCAATCATTCATAAACTATATCTTTATAAATCAGGGTTCATAATTTATATCGTTCTCATAACAGAATTATTGGATGTATATGCAAGTGTTCATGCATCACATATAGCACATATACAATCAATAGATATCGGGTAATGAAGGTCACTAACCTTAATGCGGAATAAACCCGATACGGATGCCAACGTCCTGTCGTTACGAGCCTCTATGCACGTTCCTCTGATCCTCGTAGTCTAGAGTATAACCACAGCGAGCTATACCCAATCCGTTCACAAACCCACGTCCAAGGAGAGCACCAATGGTGATTCTCAATAGAGAGTTCTAGTAAGAGAGTGAGAGAGAGTAATAGGAGGGGAGAAGTCACACGTGCATTACTCTGTGATAGCTGCCCTCTTATTATAATAAGAGAGTTCTCTTTCATATGGGACTCATACCATATCCCATTCAAATAGGATTAGAGTCTACCTGATAAGGGACTTATCCCTATCATCAATAGGATTAGAGCCTGATTTGAATAAGGGACTTATCCCTATCCCATTCAAATGGGAATTCAAATCAGGTTGGACCTCCTGCCCACAATGGGCGGATATGGATTGGGCCAAAGCCCACCCCAAAAGTCTAACAAGAATAAAACAAGGATTAAGGTTCGCAACCATTAATAAATCATAAGGTTCAGTAAGTGTTTAGAAATACACAGTGTTCTGATAACAGTTGTAAAATAGATATATCATTACCAACGGTAAAAGGTTACTTATCCCTACCTCAATGTAGCTGTGTTTTCTGACCCTTGGTTCCACGAGCCTTCCAATGCAATGCTTGATGTACCCAATGCAAGTGGTTCTCCAAAGGACCCAACAAAAACTGAGAAACAAATAATAATGCAAGCAAGGAAATCAAGAGAAAGCACAAAAATTCACAACTTCAAAAGAAAAGCGACTCGTTTCCTAAAACTGCTAACTCACGACTCTAAGGACTCAATACCCCAAGATGCCAAACCAAAGGCCTTAAGATTCTCAAGACATAACCCCAAGTACGACTAAATGCTATACGTCGAATTTTGTGGACAAAACCCAAGCGGTTTAAAAGATACGCACCGAAAAGGATAAATGGTTCAAGAAAAGGGCAAATCAGGCATTTCCAAAAATATTTTTCTTTCCACAAAGATTTTGATTTCAAAACCAAATTATTTAGAAACTAGGCTTCATAAGCTTTTCGTGCATATAAAGAATACCCCAAACGGAGTTCGAATGAAAAAGATACGCACGTTTGAAGATATGACAACTTTGGGCAAATCAAAAGGAAGCAAACAGTCGACAGTCTGACCCAAACAGTCGACTATTTGGGGCAGAAAGGTCAGGTTCGAAAATCAAAAGCAAACAGTCGACTGTCTCTGTGATTTTTACGAAAAATAGGATATCCTTCAAGACACCAAACAGCCCCAAACTTTCCAACACTTTACCAAATCAAAATCCAACCATCCAAACACTAGATCTAGCCCAAATAAACTTAGTCAAACATGAATCCACTGAAAAAGTGAAGATCCAACGGTACGATTTTGAAAACCACAAAGTTTTAGGTTTAAAACCCACATAAAAGCAAAATAAGGTTTAATACCCAAACAAACCTCAAAACTCACACTTCTACAACACACGAACACCCACGAACTCTCCTTAAACACCATACATCCAAACCCACAAGTCCCACAACAAAAACCCACCAAGTGAGTAACAAAAGAAAGAAAGGAAGAAGAAGAAAATAAATAAACGCAGAGAGGGAATCAAAACTTACCTTTCACTGGCGATGCGACGGCGATGGCGGACTCCGGCAAACCTCGACGGCTTGCTCCTCCCTTCTCTCTCTCTCCCGGTCTCTCTTCCCCTCTCTCTCACGGTTTGTATAAAAAGAAAAGAAAAAAAGGGGGGTTGACTTGGTTTTAAATAACATGGAAAGGGGGACTTCATTGGTATTAATTCAAAAAGTTTGTAAAACCAAAACTTTCTTATTTATAAAAACACCTCAACTTTCTATAAAATATTAAATATGCATTTTATTAAATTACAGGTCACCCCAAACTTTATAGATAATCTAAAAAATAAGCATTTTAAAATTTTTGGGTTATCACATAATGTGACCTTTTCGATTAAACATTTATTTTATTTAATTTTCGATCTCTTTACGAATAGTATTACTACGGATTCTAAGGTATGTGAATTTGTTGATTCTGCAACTAAGACAGTAGAATTTTTCTTCTATTGTTTATCGTCGGGGGCATTCAGTATGTTCTCATTCCTGTTAATAGTGTAGAGGATAAGATGTATTCAGTTTATTCTTAGAATGGTAAATCTATCAGCTTCTTAGCATCTTAAATAAATTGGTCGAGTGATGACCATGTGAGTCATCTTTAAGATTAGGGCTATTTGGAAACTTTGAAATCTAGATCATAATAGGTTTAGTCTCTTCACTTCTTGCTATATGATTTTCGTATAAATTAGCTTATAGTTGGTTTTAAAAAACAAATTGTGCTAATGTCTTATTTTCTGTATAGATTTACATGAAAAGGATATTTACCAAACAATGATAAAATAAAAGTTTGTTTGTCTATCAGTTGATCAGATTTTCTTATTTTCCGAACAACCCTTTAATTTTTTTAATTTGATTTGGTCTCTAATGTTTTCCTCCAATATATACAAGGACATGTTCCTTTTATTGCTTGTTTTACCGCTATTTTTACAGCTCGATCGTTCTCAAAACACCAAAATGGGTTGCATAGTTTGATAAACCAACCGTTGGATTAGATACCCTTCTTATGCATATCAAATATAATAGTTTTTTTACAGTAATATTTTTTAGAAACCGACCGATGGATCACTATGATTTTTGGCATCCATGTCATGCATAAAAAGGATAAGAAGGATATCTAATCTAAAAGTTGGTTTGTCAAAATGCACATCACATGTGATGTTTTGAGAATGAATGGTAAAAATAGCAGGAAAAACAAGCAGTAAGGGGAACCTCTCTATATATATATATATCATTCCTGATCCCGTACACATATACTAATTTTAGTTAAAGTCAGCACGATACCTTTAACTATTTATAGGATATGTATTTTAAAAAGCTGACCGTACGTTGCATTAGATATACTCTTTATGTATGTTACGCATACCAAAAATCTTAGTAATCCAATGTTAGTATCTTAAAATACAGACCGTGAAAAATTGACCTCTAAAACTGTCACAGTTTTTTCCAATAACATTTATAAGAAATAGACCGTTGGATCATTGTGATTTTTTGCATCCATGGCATGCATAGAATAGTATCCAATTTAATGGTCTGTTTTTTGAATATTTATCTCACAATTACCTATTAGCTTCATGCTTAGCTAAGCTAAAGTAAGCATTTGCTCATAAGAACATTTTGTATGTGTCTGTGCATACGCGTGTTGAGTCTTCCTTTGAAGCATAGAAGTAAAATACAGTACCTGGAAAAGTATGAGACGAGATATATACAGAGTCTAATTATATTCTTCCATGAAACAAAAAGGTGAAATATTTGCTATAAAGTGGAGTAGAAAAAATATGAGAATGAATTAGTGCACATATAATATGAATTTTTCTGAAAAGTTCAAGATAAAAAATACGAGAATATATTATGTTGTTTCCTTTAGTAAATTACTATTAATAACCATGATGGCCAGTTAAGGGACACTAGAAGGGGGATGAATAGTGTTTTATCAAATTGAACGTTCAATTAAAACTAATTTAAAGTACTACGATATAGAGAAATGAGCAAATAGGCAAGAATTTAAAAACTACAATACTAAGTAATGAAATAACTATAATTAGCAACAACTGAAATTAAGGAAAAGTAGGATAGAGAGATTGAACAAGAGATTTTTATGTGGTTTGGATATCTCCGCCTATGTCCACGCCTCAAACACCCACTTGAGGATTTCCCCATCCATTATCCATTATGGAGCTCCTTCAAGGTGGAGAAACATTTTATAATAGCTAAGAGTTGATCAACTCTCTTACAATATGGAGACACAATCTTTCCAACATCTAAGGATTCAATCCTAACCCTTGAAAACAATTAACATTGAAAGAGTAAAAGTTTGTTCACAAAGATTTCTCTTCTTACACTAATATGTCTTTTTAGATTTTGGGCGTTAATGCTTTGATTTCACTAAATGCATGATTAACGTTGGTGTTAGTAACTTCATGTATGCTTTAAAGGTCTAATATATATAGATTTCAAGTTCAAACAATCGCTGAGACACATAAAGGGCTGAATCAAGTTGGTAGGTGGGCATTTAATGCTCTAAACGTACAAAACAAACTAGTCGTTAAACTCTAAAATCGAGCAGTTGATCGACTGATAAGCTCCATCATTTGATTGATTGGTATAGGAAAACTTGATTGAGAAAACATGTTCTTTGTCAATCGACTGGTAGGTCCTATCGGTTGATCAATTGATCCTATTTTTGCCTAATTAGTTCTAAGTCATCTTTTGGCCACCATGAACTTAATTATGTTCATCAAAACCTCCTCTAAACGAGTCTTTGAAACTAAGCCAACTATGCAGCAATCACACAAAGGTTTCTAAGGTCCAAAACTAAGTCATAAGCCATCAAGTTAAATCATTTAAGCCTTATAACAAGCCCTAAACAAATTTATCAACTCTTTTATGAAGACTAGGATTGACTTGGATTTACTTAAGCCTTTCTTGAGCTTGAACATCCATTTGAGCTTCTTTACAATTTTCTTATTCTTTTGCATTGGGATATAGAAAATGCAATTCATTAGCATAAGCTTTAATGCCTTGTTATCATCAAAACTAGGTATGCAATCATAAGATTGCAACCTTGGGGCTAGCAGTCTCCCCCTTTTTTATGACTAGACTCGTAGCACACGCGATGCGTGTACAAACACTATTGCAAAGCACAGGGCATTTGAGGGCTGACTTTAGTGCCATTATTATTCCCAAACATAGACATAAAGCTTTAATTATGGAAGATTAAAAACTTAAAACATGATTGCGTTTGTGAAGATAAAGAAACGTAACGCACAAATAATTGTGCAGTTGAAGAGATAGATATAGAGATAACTCCTAGAGAGAGAATCAGATAGTGTTTGTATTTGAAGTCCTAAGAAGTAGGAGAGATTGGGTGTATGTGAATTTATATTTTTGACCTTGAAATTAAATACTTTCTTTTCATCATGTGGAGGGCAACCATGGGAAGAAATGTTAATGACAGGTAACTCATCTTTCCCTTTATAATAGTATAGATGAAAAACCATTGGTAGCAATAGAGTATGAACTCTCCATGACTTTATACATGAAACTAAGGAAGTCAAGTTTGGGGTCATGCGGTACATGAACAAAATATATGTATATTTTTTTTAGAAAGTAATAACTCAAGTAACAAAAACAATCTATCATTTGCACATGAGTTTACAGATGTAATAAATCAGAAGATAATGTATCACAATGTGCAAGGCATTATTTCAAAATAGTAGTAAAAGATCACAAAGTCCCTGTAATTATTTACCAAATAAGAGCAATAGCATATACTATATTTAACACAAGGAGTATAAACCAAGGAACCAAAACCCGATGTTAGAAGAGTATCCAAATCATCAAGTCACATTGCTTTTTTATAGACAACTAACAACTGTTATCATTGCTAAAATTTTAAGTCACATCCATTTTTTATCAAAATAACTATTATCCAACTAAAGTGCAACAAATATTGTTAAATGTTGTTCAAATCAAAAGCAACAAGTCAAAATGTCTCCAAAATATTACTTTTGCTAATACTTCTCCCTTTTTTGTCATCATCAATAGTGTGAGTTTCTCATTGCTCTTCATCAAGCAGTTGTTCCTCCTCTATGTCTATTTTTTGTTGAATTTTTACGAGCTTTGCTCATAAGTCACCAACAACATTGTTAAGTTTGAGTGTTGGATAATTTCAGTGTCAAAACATTAGATTGTCATATAAGGATAGTTTAATATCATCCTTAAGCCTTGGGTAGCAGATGTTCAAGCTTCAAAGAATTGTATTTCAAGCTTCAAGGTATAACTAAGCATTTTTATATCTCACAAATAGGATGGTAAGTGACCTAGAGACCTTCAGAATTAGTTTTATTGGTGGTTAGTTTCTAGATTGACTCTAGGTTTGTCCCTTAAGACATGTTGGAACTAATTTGTTGGCACGTTGATCCATTTGTGCAGTATGAGGACAAAATGGATAGATCTATTTTGGAATGGATAGATCCATTAGCTCTAGGAACTATAAAAAGGCCTCTGAGACTGTAAAAATATGTTTAAATCTCATTAGTTCTCAACTCTAAAATGCACACATGTCATCACATGGACTTAGGGCATATTTGGGGATATAAATACGTTGTATTCGTACTTTTAGGAGGCAGAAAGAATACTTGGGAGCTAAAACTCAAATCTAGACTTTGCATTTATCTCAGGTTCATGATCTAAGCATTGTTCGATCGATTCTACCTTGATCTGAAGTTGTATTCTCTAAATCTATGATATAGGTGTGATAAAAAACCATAAACCCTTTATTATTGTGAGATTAGTGAGTGTTAATCGCTGGAGATAGATTAATGTTCATGGCTTTGATAGATCTTTGAAGCGGATCGTGAAGTTTAGTGTTTACACATTATGGATCTCAGTGTGTGGAGCAGGCTGTAAAAGGATCGAGGATTTGAAATGTCTCCAAAATTTTACTTTTGCTACTACTTCTCCCTCCTTTTGTCGTCATCAATGAGTGTGGATTTCTCGCTGCTCTTTATCAAGCAATTGTTCTTCCTCTATGATGATTTTTTGTTGAATTTTTACGAGATTTGCACATAATTAAGTTACTAACATCATTGTTAGGTTTGATTGTTGGCTAATTTCAGTGTCAAAACATTGGCTTGTCATGTAATGCTAGTTTTATATCATCCTCAAGCCTTAGGTAGCAATTGTTCAAGCTTCAAAGAATTGTATTTCAAGCTTCAATGTACAACTAAGCATTCTTATATCTCACAAATGGGATGGTAAGTGACATAGAGACCTTGGGAATTATTTCTATAGGTGGTTAGTTGCTAGATTGACTCTATGTTTGGCCCTTAGCACATGTTGGAACTAATTTGGTGAGACGTTGGTCCATTTATGCAATATGAGGACAAATATATCTAAAATGGGTGAATCCATTGTAGATCCATTTCTATAGCAAACAAAATGGATCGTTTTATTTTGGTATGGATAGATCCATTTGGCTATAGGAACCATAAAAAGGCATATGAGATCGTAAATTATGTTTAAATCTCATTAGTTCTCAACTCTAAATTGCACACATGCCACCATATCGACCTAGGGCATATTTGGGGGATATAAATATGTTGTACGTATTTGTACTTTTAGGAGGTGGTGGGGGCTGAAACTTGGATCTAGACTTTACCATTATCTCCAATTCACGATCTAAGCATTGCCTGATCAACCTTAATCAATTTTACCTTGATTTGAAGTTGCATTCTCTAAATCCATGATCTAGGTGTGATAGAAAACCACAAACCCTTTATTGTTGTTGTAAACCATCGGGATTCGATGCCCTAGAGCGGAAATTGGGTTTTTGAAAAGAGAAGGAGTCGCCACCTTATTTTTAAGGAATAAGGAAATCTTAAACAATGTTTTATTTTATTTAAAACAAAACAACTCCATATTTTTGGAAAAGCATGGTGAAACGAATCAGAGATGGATTCGGGACTAGTTTATGTCTTGGGAAGGTTCCAAGAAACATTTTGTAGGTACCCACTTCACCCTAATTAAAGGTCTCCTAATTTACTTGGGCTATTTAATATCTTATGCACATAACTCTTACTAACTAAAACAACTAATAAAAAGAAAATCAACTAAAACCTAAAAAACCTAGGACACATAGTATCCTAGGGCGAACTTGAGCTCTATTAGCACCTATATATCTTACTAGTTTCCTAGTAAGCTTCAAAGTCCACATAGTTCAAATTAACATAGGAATCATCCTTTTGTAAGAAACTACATTCATGCATAACCTTTACCACAAGGCTTATCTCTTGAAGAATCATATTTGCAATATAACTCATTCAATTAACAATCCTAATTCATTTAAAACTCTATTCAAGAGAGACTTTGTTTCGAAAAATAACTCTTAATCCAAGAGTGTTTGATTTTGAAAATAACTCTTTTTCAAAAAGTTCAATTTTGTGAAAATAAATCTTATTCAAAGATTTTGATTTTATGAAAACAACCCCTTTTCAAAGAGTTTAATTTTAATAAAAATACTTTAAAACTAAATTTTATTTAAATACAAATTCATTTGGGAAATAAGTCTCTTAAGATTAGAATTCTAATTTTATTTAAAAGATTAAGCATGATTATAATTCTTACAATAAAAGAGTCCTACGGAGGTAAGAAACCTCTCCTAATGTAGGGTTTATAAACTACACTTAACCTAATTGTATCGAAAGGCTAATTTTAACCTAAACTAGGGTTAATATGAACCTAAACATGCTTCTAAGTTAATATGCAAATATGGATGGCAACTAAAATATATGAAATCATGCTTGAAAATAAATCTAAATGATGTTAAAAAATGCTAAACTCTACCCTCATAATTTCTAAGGGACCTATAATTAATTTCTATGTTGAAAAACCCTAAAAATCATTTAAAACATGATTTTAAAAGGCTATTTAACATTTTGGACATAATGTTAAACATACTTTAAACCATCTTTTAAACAGAAATGCTATTATCAAGTCGACCTGATGCAAAGTTGTGTTAGCTCAACTCCATATGGCCAGTTATAGACGAGATTTTGTAAAACTGACCGTTGGATTAAACACCCCTCTTCTGTATGTCATGCCTGCAAAAAATCATAGTAATCCAACAGTTTGTTTTTTAAAATGGTCATTGTAAAAATATGCAACTTATTTCTTCTTCAAAATATCACCATTTTTTTAGTAATTTTTTTAAAAAACCAACCATCGGATCACTGTGATTTTTTTTGCAAGCATAACATACAGAAGAGAGGTATCTAATCCAATGGTCGATTTTACAAAATCTCATATGAAACTAGCTATATAGAAGTGACCTGATGCAACTTTGCGTCAGGTCGACCTGATAATAGCATCTCTGTCTTTTAAATGACCTAAACATGTTAAAAAAAATATGAAGAATGCTAACTACTATAATCCTAGATGATAATATGCAAAACTATACATGAAATATGACCATAAGGGTCTCAAAACAAACTATTATGCAAACCGACTACATGCTATCAAAATGCATACATTAAGAAGCTAAAATAAATATTCAATTATGAATAAACACAAGGGAAGAAGTACATTGTGCAATCGCTCCCTCGTCCACAGTTTTATATCAAACCATCAATTGCAATAAGAAATAAACATAAAGGAAGAGACTTACCTCATGCAATCATTCCCTCGTCCACAGTTTGTAATTCAAACAATGTATTCAATCATCTCATGTAAACCTTAACATTCTAAACATAGGCATATGATAAACCCTAAATTCCTATTCATGCTTTCTAAACTTGAAAGTAAAGTAAAAACCCTATCATGCATACTAAAAACAGAAATAAAACACAATTCCTAATATGCTCCTACACGCATTAATAAACCTTTAATCATGATTCTATTCTAAACAAAAGTAGAGGGAAACTCCTATCATGCTTTCTAACACCATAACATGCTCACTAACATGAAATAATAAAACCATATATGCATAAAATCACACGAAATAACAACACTTTGTATCCAATCCCTAACATGCAAACTCTGACATGAAAACCCTAATTCTAACCATGCATTTATCTTAAAATGACTACATCCTAACCATGCTTTTCTTCAACTTAAACATGCCTTCTAATCAAAAGAAAAGAAGAAAGAGAAAGGAAAAAAAAAATAATAAGAAGAACATGATGATGATGAAGAACAAGAATAGAAAACTAGAAGACATCAAAGCTAAGCCCTAGCATGCTTCTAAACTAATAAAAAAAAATTAGAAACTTACCTCTAGGGTTAGTAGAGTTCCTCCATTGCTTCTTCTCTTGAAACTATCCAAAATCCTCTTGAAAATTAAATGCCTAAAACCCTAAGCTAAGGTCTCTATTTATAAAAAAAAAAAATTAACTCTAGCATGGACGGTCGAGATTAAATATAATCAATATGATCCTAGGGTTGTCCTTGAGTCTCCCAAGGTCTTAAATAATTAGATTAGGTCAAAAAGTTTGAAAGAAATTGGATAAAAATCATTAAAATTAAAAAAAACTCAGAGTTTATCAAAATAGGACTGGGCATCAAAGATGACCGTCCAAGGCTTGGATAGCCGACCATCCACCATGGACAGTCATTAGAGAGTCCTCCCCAAAAATCCTTAATTTGAAGGATTTCAAGGTATTTTGGGACTTTCCGACTTATTTTCGATGTATCTTCCTCATTTTAAGTCCAAATTGGATGATTCAAAAGCCAAAACGACCAAGACTTAATCCTCTATGTTTCTAGAAGGGTTGGATTGAAAATTATTGACCAAAGTCAAAGGGTTGGGTTAAACCAAGTCGGTTAACCGTTATGAGATACTTTAACTCAAATTAAGGTTTTGAAATTGACTAACCGATTGATCATGAAACGAAATGCCACTTCTTAAAACATGTTTTGAAAATCATTTTTAAAATAATTTAAAGTTATAAAAATCATTAATTTTGGAAAAAAAGGTTGAACCTTGGTTATTTTAGGTCAAAACCTTAAAAATAGTCAATTGACCCTTATGGACCATTATAAGCCAAAATGATCTCGAACCATGCCAATTCTCGATTAAATCTTCTAACTAGACTCTAAATATACATACAAATTCAATGAAACAAACTAGGACGAATTCGAAGGTCAAATGGAAATTATGGGAGAAAAATGATCATTCTGCCCCTTAAGTTACAAAAGTTCTCATTACTTATTGAGCTTCGATCGGAATGTCATGAAATTTGACATGGACATTTCCAAACTCTCTAAAAACTAAATGAAAAAGGAATTACTCAATTTCGAGACAAAAACCTACATGAAATAATAGCCTCTATCTATCTTAAGGAAAATGACATTTTAGAGTATTAGGGTTTTGAGGCATCTTTCTCAAAAAATGATTGGTTATTCTCAACCAATTGGGGAATTAAATGATGACTTATGTTACACAAGTCAAAAATGGAGTGTTTACGATTGTGAAATTGGTAAGTGTTGATAATTGGAGATAGATTAATGCTTATGGCTTTGATAGATCTCTGAAGCGAGTCATGGAGTTTGGTGTTTACACGTATGGATTTCAGCGTGTGGAGTAGGCTATGAAGAGATTGAGGATTTGATGGACTGAATTGGTGGACTTAGAGGATTACTATTAGGCTTGGGGTATAAAATTGGGAATGTAGTTTTTGAGTCTATAACTTAATTTTTAACAGTATTATTGCTTGATCTCTCCTGTGTTTTTTCCCCATTAGGTTTTCCACTTAAATCCTATGTCTATATGTGATTGTCTTGTGTTTTTTTACATATTGATTAATCATGCTTATGAATTGAATTGAATGACTTGTTAATTATTAGTACTTGAATGTTAATTTGTATTAACTAGTCATTAATCGTAATCCTTATAAGGAACTAGGGAATTTCAATTGGTATTAGAGCCTAATTCACCGTGTTAGACTTAATGGTCTAGTGAAGTCGGCCTTAGTTGCTTGTGTATGGATTTTATTGTTAGATGTATACTGTGAAGGCCAATCATAGAGATGATGTTTAGGGATATTAACAATCATTTGTTTTATTTATATTAATAAATAGGTATTTTATTTATCATGTTCTATTTATATTCTATTCATGGTAACGTTAAAGGTTAACATTTTGGAAAATATAATAACTCAAAGAGTTGAGAAAAAGATACTTATATATATCAAGTACATATTACCTAAAAGTTCCTAGTCATAGGTTAATCAACTAGGCATTGATTAACCGATTAGACCA
Source organism: Hamamelis virginiana (assembly GCA_017140935.1). Taxonomy (NCBI): domain Eukaryota; kingdom Viridiplantae; phylum Streptophyta; class Magnoliopsida; order Saxifragales; family Hamamelidaceae; genus Hamamelis; species Hamamelis virginiana. Next base: position 403,288 of record JAESVK010000912.1, on the reverse strand, counting down.
GCATAGGTTATACTAGCTCAATTGCGAGGATAGTTGGTCTCTAACCATTTGTGTAGAGACACTATAGTAAACCTTTGGGTGCTTGATGGAGAACAAGTACACTGAACATTTTCATTTGATGAGTATGCTAATGGAGTTTTATTTGCCTGTTAATAGCATCTCATAGTTACATCCATAATTGGTAATCCTTAGACCTGAGGTACCATGGTTGTCTTGTCTATGAGCTGTTAGGGTTTGATAATACTAAATATATGTCCTAGCTATGGATGTGTAAAGGTGCTTATTGGCTCTAGTAAATCATGGATGGAGGCATATGGGTGTACAATATGGAATCCATCACTCTTAGTAAAGAGAGGAATGTTTAGTGATATTCTTAAAGATATAACTCAATAAAGTTACTGGGCCACCCATTAAGAAACTTAAAAAAGAGTTTCTTGAATTTTTCTTTTGAGTTGATATTTTGAGAAGAGTTATAAGTGATCAAGTTAAGGTTTGACAGTTTTTCATATCCGAGTAACTTGATTGGCCGAGGCATTGTATGATGGAAGGATTAAAATGTAATTGAAGGGTTCATTTGGTTTATGCCTTCACTCAACCTAGGATATGTCACGCTATATTGCTTGATGTCACTCATGACTAGTGACGGCCTAAGGGTATTTAATCCTTAGGGTAAAATGGAAAGAGTTCTATTTGGTGGGCACTAGGTGTCCTAATCCACTACTATATTGAAGTGAACCCAATAGATCACACACATTAGGGTTTAAGTGATATCCACAAGTGTAAAAGAGAGGCCAGTCTCAAAGTTAGAAACTAATAGGGTTTCTAAATATTAATTGTTAAGTCATGGGGCTAATATGCTATTTAATCATATTTAATTAGAAACCTTAATTAGATTAGGGTTTATGAGTCTTCCTATATAAATAAGAAACTAGGGCATGAGAGAGCTAGCACTCTCAAAAGCCCTAGCTGTTTTTCCCTCTCTCTTCCTCTATTCTCTTGTCTTCCACCTAAAAGTGCAAGACTCCATTAAAGAGAAGCTCGTGGGATCATAGGCTCGTGTGGATACTATTGGAGGCTTCCATACGTTTAGGGCTTTAGTATATTGCGACTAAAAGGCAATCGAAGTAAGTTTTTACTTTTGTTACAAAATTTTATTTTTAATTTACATGGTTATATGATGAACAAATGGATGATAAAATGAAATCCAACGAAAAGTGCAAGACTCCATTAATGGCTCAAACTATGCAATTAGAATATTATTGGGGATGAGAGAGTTAGGTTGATGGTTGAACTAGGTTGGACACATCCTACAATTAAAGTAGGATAAGACCTTGTTAAAAAACCAGTAGAGCTGATAGAGAAGACCAAGAGCATAATAGTTGGAATAATAGATGCTTAAATGCAATTTGCAATGCTCTGTATGCTAATGAGTATAGACGGATCATGACTTGTGAAATTTCTAAAGAGGCATGGGATATTCTTTAAGTGACCTATACGAGGAAAAAACTTTAGTAAAGAATTTAAAGCTTCAATTGCTTTCATGCTTACTTTAGTTACTAAAGTAAGCATATTTGCACAGGATTACGACGGTATATATATATATATATATATATATATACTAGTATTGACCCGCGCGATGCGCGGCCTGCGCAATGTGCGGCAACCACAAATAGAATTATGAACAGTAAATTAATTAGCACAGTAATAAAATGAAAAGAAAATGATGTTTACTCTATATCGAAGTACGGTACATAAAAATTAAATTCATTTTAGTGTAAAAACTTATAAAATTAATAAAGATTCATTAAATATTAATGTAAGGAAGGAATCCTATGAAATAAAGCATAATTAATTCAACTCTTCTTCAACTGCTTGCCCGCGATATTTGCCATATATCTGTAAAAAAGAAAATTACAATAAGTCATACATAATAATGAGGTAAAATATATCTATTTCATTGTATATTAAGAATCAAATACCTTGTGATTTTCATGCACATTGACATGTACTTCTTTTTATGCTCGTGTTTACGACGTCTATAGAACTGCATATTAGAGTGTCAATTTTTTTTGAAATATGATAAACCAATAATGAATGTTACAACATATTTTCAAATATTACCTTCTTGATGTACGCGTACTCTTTATTTCATTTTTTCCTCAAAACATGCATTGTAAACACGTCTTTTTCCTCAAGACACGTCTTTTTCTTCGAAACACGTGTTGCTCTCCCTGAAGCATTTTTTCTATGAAAAAATAAACAATTTTTTATCATGCATTATATGAATATGGTTATTATATATGAATTTCAATATGTATATATCTGCACTTACTGTTCCGCAATTAATTTTTCTAACTCACGCTTCACTAATTTCTTCAGTTGTGTTTTATCAGCGTTTACTGCACACTTCCACCCTGGACTGAAAATTGTAAAATGTCTAACCTGAATATTCAAAACAGAGATGTATATATATTAGCAACATGTCAAAATGTGTAACAATTATATTCTTGTTGTATGGATCCTATGTATACCTTATTATCAGCCACAATTTGACCAGGTAAAGGTTTTTGATCCTCAAACTTATCCCAAAGAACATGGCGAGGAATATTTTTGCCCATTCCTGTAATATATATGTTCTTGAATTGTAAATTAGACATTATGATTTGCATACGGATCAAAACGCAATCCGATAGATAAATACAACACGTGGTAGCAAAAGACATACCAAATACTTGTAATAATCACTATATTTTTCAGTTTTTTTTTCTAACACATAGTATTATAGAACTTCATTTCACAATATATGACATAAATCACACAAGTTTAAAATAAATATGATAAAGATTCATAGAACTGCATACTATAAAATAAACACAATAAAGACAAAAGAAATAATATTGATAATGTTTGAGTGGAAAAAAACTTTAAATTGTATCTAAACTGTAACAAAAAAAAAATGAGCTCAAAAGTGGGAATTTCCATCTGCTAGCCCGGATCATTTCATTCATATATAATCTGCAAAAATAAATTTGAGTTAGAATAATGTTTATAATATGCCAATGTGGATGAAAAAATAAAGCCAAAGAAAATGGACACAATTAATTTTTTATTTACCTCATGCCAATAGAATAATTTTCAGTCCTTATCTTGATTTCCATTCTTCATGTTCTGCTCCACTTCATCCAACGCATTTGAAAAAATGATATCTTCTTCGAGTTCATCTAAAACTCTCATCAAAGTATTCACATTTAAACCTTTTGTTTTGAGCTTTTCATTTATAATTTTTTTTGGCCACGAAACCGGAAGCGTGCTAATTACTGCATGAACTAAGATAGCACAGTGTACCCGAAAACCTCTATTCTTAAGTTCTTTGTAGATATATTTCTTTTTAAGAACATGATCTCTCACGACTGAATTTGGATCCATTACATCTTTCTCCAATTGTATCCATAAAGGTTGCACATCGCGTTCTTCTTCTTCTAAGAGTTCCATTAGTTCTATGGAAGATGTTGGCTTCAGTTCTCTAATTATCTTTTCTTTCGCTAAATCCCAACATGATGGTAATGTGTTTAAAATTGCTTCCATTAAGTACTGTTCACTAATCTTGTATCCATAATTCTGCAAATCCCAGACATATTGTATTTTTCTTAAGGCATGCTTATACACTGGAGTCCCCTCTTTTAGACACTTATTTTCTATACTGTTGAAAAAATTTTTCACTATTAGGCGTAGGCTGCGACGACGGTTAATAGGAGGCCGCATTTTTGCCTGTAAAATATATGAAACCAATAATAATAATAATAATAATAATAATAATAATAATAATTAAAATAAAAAATAAACTCATGATGAAAAGATTCGGATGATTTAAATTTTGCACAATATCTTTCTATTATATTTGATAGGATGATAAGTTATCACATCTTCCAACACGTTTATTATCGGTTAGAAAATAAAACTAAAAGTATTTTTCAGAACATAAATAAACAAAATTGATCCACTATGAACGATAAATGAAAAATATAATAAATTGAAGACAAATTAACAAAGTGAGTAGATTACAAAGTGAAAAATCATTTCTATTGGGGAATGTCATTAAAAACTTCTTTATAAACGACATTTTTCGTGAAGTCCTCTGGTAGACCTTCTCTATTAACTATCAAAACTTTCAAGCCAGAAGGAGATGTAATACGGGATATTGCTACATACAGCTGACCATGGGTGAAAACCGTGTTAGGAAGATACAGTCCAACCATTCTTAGAGTCTGCCCTTGACTCTTATTGATTGTCATAGCGAATGCCAATTTCACAGGGAATTGCCTCCTTTTCAACATAAATGGCCAATGTGTGGTAGGAGGAGATAGCTCAATACGTGGAATAAGCACGGTCTCACCTATATTAGAGCCTGTAATTGCCTTGGCTTCAATGACACGATCTCCCAACTTATGAATAATTAATCGAGTTCCATTGACTAAGCCTATAGATTGGTTGATGTTTCTCAGAAGCACTATAGGAGCTCCAACTTTTAACTGCAAACAATGACTTGGAAGTCCTGGAAAATTTAATGTATTCAAAAGTTCCGGAGGATTCATGTTTTGTTCAAGACCCCCATCCTCAGTTGGTGACAACCTATCTGCACTGTTATAAGTACGGACATCTCCGGGAAGCATTGACAACATAATAGAATTCAATTCATCAACATCGCTGTTCTTAGGTGCGAGAATACTACGTTCTTTCATGTATGAACAATCCGTGTACATATTATGAAGATCAGGATAATGGAACAACATGATGTTTCATCAAGGTTTAGAGGAATCTTAAAACGTGAATGTGCAGTTCTACCACCCGGAAGAAGTAAAGCTGCAATACCCGATGAAGCAACCGAGATGACAATCTTTTCATCTGATCTGAACTTTGCAATTAGTGTCATCCACAGGTATGTCTTTCCAGTTCCACCACTACCATAAACGAAGAATGGCCCCCCATCTCGTCTGCTATATGCATCCATTATGGCATTGAATATCTGCAACTGATCACCATTTAAACCCGCATGTAGAGTTTCAAATAACTGACTTTCCTCAGTACTATCATAAGCGAGTTCTTCCCTTATCCATCTATTTGTAATACGATAAGCCAGTTGGGTAGATGGTAAGGGCATAGGCGGAAACTCCTTTAGAGACCTACCATTCCTATTTAGGACTTGCTCAATCTCATGCAATCCTAAATTTTTCAATTCTTCTTCATCGAGATGTAAACCACTGTCACCCAATTGTCTCCTAACTCTAGTTTGGAAATCATCTGTAAGATCTTTCCAATGATTGTCCCATAATTCAAGCGGGTTCGTGATCTCTGAGAACATCAACATCGAACAAAACATATTTCGAAGCGAAAATCCAGATGCCCAAGTTGATGCTTCCGCCAGTGCTTCACTCCATTCGTTGTCATCATCAAGGAGTCCCAATGCCAAACACGCATCTTTAAAAGTTGGGTGCACAATTCCGTTAACTGTTCTAACATCCTCATAACAGGTTGCACCTCGAACTTTATTAAGCAGCATGCGCAAATAATACCGTTCCCCAGAGTTTGGATGTGCAAAAGGTAACCTACCAATGCACTTTCGTTGCTTTCGCACGGTCCACTCTTTAATCCCCCTATTCCATACCCATGAGGTAGGAAAATCGGCATAGATCAAAGTTCTTGCTTCTGGATACTTTCTATTTGCTTCAAACCACTTCGTGAACATTGTATCCTCAACCCCTTGTCGATCAACAACTGACTCAACGTTATCTGTGTCACTGAAGACTACAAATTGTTCACCTGGCAGATGATACTGCAGCCGCTCAACTGATGGATACTGTTGCTGAAGTTCAAACTCAAATATCCTCCAACATGATTCAATTGCAGATACATATCGACAATCAAGATACTGTTTGACCTCATCAACCAGTACACAACGTTGTTGCCCATCATTAACTGGTGGCAACAAATTATCCTCTATAACAATCGTAGCACGATCAAGACCTTTATTGATGTACTTGTACAGATACTTCACAATTTTACCTTGTGCAACACGTTCCATATTTATATGTGCATCGTACTTAACAATGAGATCACGATTGTAAGGAATGACCCATCGATTGTCGATAGTCCTTCCATTTACGATTGCTGTGCTCCCATTTCGACTCCTATAGATCACAAAGCCATTTTCATCTATTGTTGTTTCATTACAAAACTTTTTTGGATAGTTCTTTGAACATTTTCCATTCACCATACACGGAGCTTTAGGATTATCGACACCACATGGACCATGTATCATACATTTAGTCACTGTTTCATAAGCCAACGGATCAGTTCTCTCATCAGGAAGCTCAGCACAGATAACTTCATCGATGTCTTCACATGTAAGCGGCTTATCTTCGCTGACCAACGTCAACAGAATGTGGGCATGTGGCAATCCTCGTTTTTGGAATTCGATAACGTGGATGTCTGCATTAGTAATTTATATTTTTACGGAAAATAATCAGTGCATATATCTTGTTATTGCAACTAACAAAATAAATATAGATTAAATGTTAATTTTTTCTAAAACAAAATTACCTGCAGCGACTTTTCCAAAAAAATGTTTTTTCTTAAAGTCATTCATCAAATTTCGTAACTTGATCCGAAAAATCCTTGCAACTATGTCAGGTCTATCATCGACTCGTTGCCCAGGTAATATAGCAAGCTCAGTTTGAATTTCTTTCCAACTTGGATTACATGTGAATGTAATAAAGAAATCCGGAGGAACAAGGGATCGACATATTGCCATAGCATCCTGATAACGCTGAATCATGTTACGTGGACCCCCTGTAAAAGATGACGGCAAAACAAATCGCCTTCCTACTGCAGATGCATCAACATCGCCAGCAGTAACTGCATCCTCCAAACCCCTATATAAATCCGCTCGCAACTTATTTTGGTTGAGCCTCACATAAGTAAGTCTGTGTTGTTCTATAGCAGCATAACAGTCAACCACGTATTGTTGGAACAAACGCCCTCCCATCAAAACAGTTTTTCCTTCATCCTCACGGAACTGTATTCTAAATGAAATATACTGTCTCATCGACACCCCTTCATGAGATTTTCTAGATCCAGGTGCAAATGGTATGCACCTACGCCATCCATCCTTCCCAAATGGAAAGAGTAGGGGATAATGTAGCGGCAGGTAAGATGGATGTGTTTCATCAATCCTCTTTAGAGTTCCGTCAGATTTACATACAACGATATCTCGATTTCCCACATTTGCTGCGCCATCACCTACAATCAACGCTGCAATCTCATTACATGTTGGTCTGATGTACTGTCTTTCGCTTCTTGATTGTAGGATTCGGACGCTTAAATTTCGAACCTCACTCCCAGACATCATATCACGAGCATTTCGAAAAATCTTCACATATGGGTTAATCTCATTCAATATTGATTGCAATCCTTCTAATGTAGAAACATTGATTCCTGAAGCATGCTCCTCCCTTCTTATGGCATCGAGACGATTCTGAACTTCATGCTCCGTGTCATATATGTAAAGTTGAGCGAATTGAGGCTTTTTTCCAGGCTCAGGAAGTAGTGAACCTATTCTGTGGGTATTTTCCCCGCTAATTCGAAAAACATACGGGCCTCTTCCATCCAACACAGAATGATCGACTTTACCACCCATTGACGTGAAGGACAACATCGAGTTGTAAGCTCGTATATGCTCTTTGAACCTCAAATCAGTCAAGTTTAATTCTAAAAATTCGGGGGTGGGTGGCAATAAGGGCAGGATCACTTGCCCACTTTGACAACAAATACTAAATCTAGGGTTAGTCTTTGTGCTATTATCAACCTTTTCTTCAATCCACATCAATGCCTTACAGTTGGGACATACAGATGTTCTAGAACTAAAACTCCATCGTTCTGAAATCTGTTGTCGTCTCGGACGCACGACAGATGCAACAACTGAAATTAATAAAAGAAAAAATTTAGTGCCTAACATTTTAATGACATTAGTTATAGATAATGTTTAGATCTTTACCATTAGTTGCACCATTAGAATGTTCAATTTGTGTAGTTTCTCCAATTTGCAATCTGCTAGAGCGCCTTATCGTGCTTAATAAAGGCGTCGTACCTAAATGCTCTTAAGTCGGGCAAGGATTTTGGAAATTGTTATTGCTCAAAGATGGACAGGCAATTGGTGGACGATTATTGCCGGTGTCTCCTTGTACAGATTCGACACGACAGCGTTTGGAACGCAGTATAGATATCCTTAAAATCCGTGCGTTCTTTTGTGCAGCCCGTTTTTGAAGCACTGAATCTTCACGATATTTGTGACGTGAAAGTTTTAGAAAAAAATTATATTATATTAATTCTAATAATTATATTTAAAAGCGATAGGGATCGCCTGCTTACCTATTGTTGATGTCATGGTGTTTATGGTACTATTCGTGGTTGAATTCTTCACGATAGTATTTTGCCGTAATCGTTTGGTGTGCAAGTTTGACATTCTAACAGCTCGAGCCTTTTTTTGTTCCATAAGGTTTTCTGGAACAAATTCAATAAAAAAATGATAGATCAAATTCAATAAAAATTAATGATTTTATCTCATTACTTTATTATTTCTATAATGGATGTTTTTTTTTTTTTTTTTAATTGTACTTTTATAAATTTAACTAAAATTAAATAGTATCAAGTATACTACTTTTTCTTACAATAACTTATTCTCTATCTAATCATAAATTATTTTTATATTTTTTTTACTCAAAAACTTGTCCCTATTAACTTTTTCTTACAATAACTTATTTTTTTCTCCCATCTATTTAATAAGATATTTTCTCCCATCTCCTTAATATTTACAATCTTTTAATGTATTATTTTAATATAAAATACTATACCACTATAAATGTATTTTCTATGTGTCATTTTCATTTATTTTAAAATTTTCCAATAATACAACTTACTTTATTTTATCCCGTCTATTTAATAAGATATTTTCTCCCATCTCCTTAATATTTACAATCATTTTAATGTTTTTAAATTTTTAAATATAAAATACTATATCACTTCCTAGGGTTTTATATGTGGCATTTCAATTTATTTTAAATTTTTTCTATAAAACAACTTACTTGATTTTCACCCATCTATTTAATAAGATATCATATTACTAACTTTCTGAATTTTTAAATAATACAATTCACTTTATCTTAGTTAAGTTAACTTAGTTAAGTATAATTTTTATGCTCACTTTGTATAGTTTCTCATTCATTTTTCTATTTTTATTTGGATATGGGATTAATATAAAAAAAAAAAAAAAATCAAGAACAATCTAAAGATTAATATTTCAAGCCCAATTCTTAGCTCATCATATTGCTAGCTCAACATTTAATTATGAATCTTTATTTTAATTAATATTAATATTAAAATTTTGGGTTTGAAGAAGCATCTTATGAATATTGTGATTGCCAAAAATCACAATTATCCAATGGTCGGTTTTTGAAAAATGCCAAAAATCACAAATTATCCAATGGTCATTATTCAAAAACTAACCATTAGATCACTATGGCTTTTTGCAAGCATGGCATTCATAAGGAGTTTATCTAATCCAACGGCGGCTTTTGTATTTTACAAATTATGAATCTTTATTTTAATTAATATTAATATTATCATTATGGGTTTGAAGAAACATCTTATGAATGTTGTGATTGCCAAAAATCACAATTATCCAATGGTCGTTTTTTGAAAAATGCCAAAAATCACAAATTATCTAATGGTCATTATTCAAAAACTAACCATTAGATCACTATGGCTTTTTGCAAGCATGGCATTCATAAGGAGTTTATCTAATCCAACGGCGGGTTTTGTATTTTACAAATTAAGATTTTTTATTTTAATTAATATTAATATTAAAATTATGGGTTTGAAGAAACATCTTATGAATATTGTGATTGCCAAAAATCACAATTATCCAATGGTCGGTTTCTGAAAAATGCCAAAATTCACAAATTATCCAATGGTCATTATTCAAAAACTAACCATTAGATCACTATGGTTTTTTGCAAGCATGGCATCATAAGGAGTTTATCTAATAAATACATAATAGATACTATATAGGGAATGGACAACATTTAATTAATTTAATTAATATTTAATAAACTATTTTTTCGTAATTTTTTTTTCCAATTTTATACAAAAGGGTAATAAATAAACTAATTGATATTTATTTATATTCTCTATCTTATCTTGATTTGATTCGAGGCTTCCTATTTGATATTTATTTATTTTAATAATATATTCCATTCATAAGGAGTTTATCTAATCAAACGGCGGGTTTTGTATTTTACAAATTATGAATCTTTATTTTAATTATTAAAACATAGGTAATGCTCATTCAAGTGATGACTTTTTTTTTTTTTTTATATATCTTTTTTCTCTTCATTTTTTTTTAAACAAATACATGAAACAAAAACAAACCACATCGTATACCCCCTAATTATCACTAACAGCTAAGCAATATCGCATTCGTTCAAAAAC
>JAESVK010000912.1:366551-386202 GCA_017140935.1 Hamamelis virginiana | reverse complement strand
ATATATATATATACAGGAATGATAACATCAGGCCGACTGTATTTATCAAGTTACGGTCGAGTGGCAAACGGCACCGTTTGGCTGGCTTGCACAAGATTCAAGAAAAAAACAAAGAGGGAACATCCTTACCTGCTCGAGAAGACCAGAACCAGACCTCCCCTGTCTCTCTCTCCTCTCCCGCTCCCCAGTCTCTCTCTCCTCTTTTTGTCTCTCTCTCATCTTGTAAGCTTGCAAAATATGGAAAAAAAATGTCGGGAAAATTTGGGTTACTTTCCTCAACTTTTCTGCTATTCAAAAAAATGAATGAAAGCATGATATTTGGTAATCTATTTTTGTTAGATTTTGTTTGTGTTCATAAATTATCTAAGATTTTTTCAGCAACGATGAATTATGAATCAATTCACATGTCAGACTTCACATTTTTCTTCTCTTTCAAGGGAAGAGATCAATGAGAACAAAAGTTCATATTTCTGTGTTGAAAGAGTGTTTTGCCATTTTATTTTTATTTTTTGGATTTGGTAATGTTACTGCAACATATAGATGTTTTTATGGAAGCTCTTTATTTTGAACTAAGAGGGACAAACAATTCAATGAACAAGCCTATGAGATCCAAATTATTTCAGCAATTTTAAAAATTGTTTGGATCTTGGAAAAAATTAAAAATGAGAGAAACGAAAGAAACATTCCGAATATTGAATTTTGTTTAAAAATGAGTTTCATTCTAAAGCAGTTTTAAGGGTTCTTTCTAAAATTAATTTCCCAAAATTTTACACTTTCTTGGGCTTTTAGCATGCTTGCTTGTTTACAAGGAAAACAGAGCACAAAAAACAAAAAAAAACAAAAAAACAAAAAAAAAAAAAAATCACCAAACAAAGAGAGAAAGAGAGCGAGAGAGAGGAGGGTGGGGGTTTGAGCCGTTTCCACGTCTACTGGTCACAGCGGCTAGGGCGGGTTCGGCAGGTTGAGCTTCTGCCCGGCGATCCAGCAGCAGCTAAGGCTTGGGAGAAGAAAACGAGAAATCTTTTTTTTTCTTGGGAGAGGAGAGAGAGATCTAACTTTGGGAGAGGAGAGACATCATGTAATAGAAGACAGAAGCTGGGTGTTCTTTAATTTTTTTTGATATTCGTGTCAAGATCAGTTGATAAAGCTGCTTCAAATCACAGCCGCTCCTTTAATCCAAGGGCCACAACATACCAACCGCAAATTTACTAAAAACGGTCGGCCTGATCATATCATTCCTGTATATATATATATATATATATATGAAAGAAAGGAGGTTAGCATAAATCTTAAGCAAGAAAGAAGTGAAAGGACACCTTGGGGAGCAATTCCGAGAAGGGGTTTGCAGCAGCAACACAAATAAGGAGGAGCAAATATTAAACAAAATAAGAGGATTTTCACTAATGAAGGATTGAAGTAATGTTGAGAAAGCGAGTTGGTTGTTATGTTCAACGATAATGTCCATCAATTTGCAATGGAATCCAATGAGTTTGCAATTTACTCTTGTTTCCTACTCATTTTCTTTAAAAATGTTTATGTTTTTGCAACCAAACATGTTCTGTACAGTTTCTTTTTCTTTTTTTTTTTCTACAGAAAATGAAAATGGTAAAAAAATTTACCAACCAAACAGGCCTTGAAAGATAGTGAATCGATGACGGATTAAAATTAATTAAAATTCCATTGAAATAGATCATCCAACCGAACATGGGAGCGTCTTGAGTGCAAATATAGTGTATTTCGGAAGTGGGAAATGTGTTAGGTCTTGGTTTCGATTCCTTATGGTAATAAATATTATAATGTTATTCTAAAACAATAATAATAATAATAATAAAGGAGCTTTGATTGCAATATGACAAGTGTAGGGTTGAAAGATAGCAATAAGGTCACCATCTTTCTTTTTTCTTACTATGAACTGTCCATCCTTCATGTATTCATTGGTACTGGCGCGTAGGACAAACATGCAGCAACTAGGCTTTTGATTGTTTAATTCAAGAGCCGAAGGTTTGCCCGATATATATAAATACAAGAAGTGGCTACACATGTCAACTGCTGGAATAGCTCAGTTGGCTAGAGCGTGTGGCTGTTAACCACAAGGTCGGAGGTTCAAGCCCTCCTTCTAGCGGTATGTCTTTTGTGACTTCAACTTTTTGATGCCTCCTTTGCAGCTTTAATTAGTTCCAAGAGGCACTTCATGTAAGTTTCTGAGTTCTGTTTTATTTCATGTTTTTTTATTATACTAGAGGGACTCGAACTCAAGTAACATTAGATGTACTAAATTTTAGATTAAAATTATGAAACAAATGACGTGACAACATAATAGATATTCTATTTTTGTGCATTTCAAATTTTAGATCAAATTTTTGAAAACTAAATGATATGACAATAAAATAGATTCTCTTAGTGGTGTCAAGATGGACGGACCGTCCATTTGGCCCATTGACCGGTCCAATAAGCTAACGGATTAGGCCCGATCCGGTCCGATAACTAATGGACTGGGCTGATCTGATCCATAGTAAATAGATTGGAGTGGGCTAAGGTTTTTTTGTCCAACGGACCGGTCCGATCCAAATCCGATAAGCGGCCTGAATTGATCTGCTAGCCCGATCTAATTCGAACCACCAATTAGCCCGTCCAATAGCCCGTTTGGCTAATCCATTAGCCCGTTGGCCGGATCCATTAGCCCGTTAAAATTGAAAAAACACGTTAACCCGATCCATTAGCCTGCTAGTCCAATCCATTAGACCATTAGCCCGATCCATACTAGCCCATCAGTACGATCCGTTAGCCCGATCCCACCCAGTCCATTAGCCCGATCCCGCCCGTTACCTTAGTGGACCAGTCTAATGGATTAAATTGGACAGGCATTTTCCTCTTATTGGATTGGTCCAATAGCTTAACGGACCAAGCCCGATCTGGTCCAATAGCTTAACGGACCAAGTCCAATCCGATAGCCCATTAGCCCATTTCCTTAACGGGTCGGGCTAGCCTGATCCGCCTATTTTGACACCACTAGATTCTATACTTTAGTGCATTTTTGAAATGCACAAAAGTAAAGATTCTATTATACTGCCACATCATTTGATTTAAAAAATTTGGTCCATCTGGCATTTTTCTTCGAACTCTAGACCGAACCTAATCCTAACTCTTTCTCCCTTATATCCTCACCAATTGGACTAGTCCTAATGGTTTTATTTTAATTTTTTTTTTAGTAATGCTATCCTATCTGTTTGTTTCACCTATAATGCAATTCTCAAAATGTTATTATATCCATGGCTTGCTAGGGCATAGGAGCAGGGATGATGGGTTTTTGGAACAGGAATGAGATGAAATATTTTTCAGTGATGGAATAGGGACAAACACTACTACTCATCCCAAACCCTGCTCGTTGTCATCCCAACGAGGCTAGTAATGGGAAGGGATATACTGCTATACATCGTTACAACGAATCACTATAAGTATCACTACAAGAGATAAATGAGGGTAGTTTTGGAAAATTACAAATGGATAATTTTGAAAATTCACAACATTTGTCTCTTGTAGTGATAGTTGTAGTGATACTTTATAGTGATGTATAGTATTTTACGATATACAATTGAGAGGCATAACAATTATTATCTCATCGGCATGTCTAGACACAATGGCGAAATTAGAAATTTAATTTAGGGGCGACTTTTAGTTAATCATTTGCTAGTTAGTGCTTTATTATAATTTTTTAAAAAAAAATCCAATTAACTACTATTTTTTTTATAGAATTAAAATTTTTAATTGACAATGACTAGATCAAAAGCTAATTTTGAGCCAAAAAGAAATATCAAAATTTGAATATATATACACACACACACACACACACACAGAAATGATCTAGTCATCATATGCTTACATAAGTTTACGTAAGCATGAAGCCAGTAGATAATTATGGATTTTGAAAAATTGTCCGTTGGATTAGATACTATACTTATGTATGTCATGCACGCTAAAAATCACAGTGATCGAACGGCCGACTTATCATAAATGTCACTGAGAAAAACTGTGACCATTGAAACTATAGCAATTTTCATCGATCACAGTTTTTCATGTCTATATTTTGAGATATATACATAGATCATGATGATTTTTGGCATTTGGACATGACATCCATAAGCAAAATATCTAATCCAACGCTCAGTTTTTTCAAAATATGTATTCTACAATTATCTATTAGTTTTATGCTTACATAAGATATATAAGCATATGCTAATCAGATCGGGACACTATATATGTATATGTGTATATATATATATATATATATATATATATATATATATATATATATATATAGAAGTGATATGGTCAGGTGCACCTGATGCTTCTTGCATCAAGTGCCCTCTTGTAGAGCCACTTTCAGTGCAAATTTTAGAAAACTGACCGTTGGATTAGATACCCCAATCATGTATGTCATTCTTGCCAAAAATCACAGCGATCCAACGGTTGGTTTCTGAGAAAACTGACTGTTAAAAAATGATAACATTTAAAAAAAAAAAAAAAGTCACAGTTTTTCAAAGTTACATTTTTCAAAAATCAACCGTTAGATCACTGTGATTTTTGGCAGACATAACATACATGATAGGAGTATCTAATCCAACGGTCAGTTTTTCAAAATTTTCAACGCAAATGGCTCTACAGGAGAGCACCTAATGCAAGAAGCATCATGTGCACCTGATATTAGAAGCTCTGTATGTATGTGTGTGTGTGTGTGTGTATATATATATATATAGTGAAAAGATCTAGTCAACTAATGCTGACTTAGATCTAAGTCAGCTAATACTTATAACCGTTGGATCATCTCATGAATAGAGATGTTTTTAAGTGATGAGATTATCCAATGCTCATAAGTGCTTAGCTGACTAGATCTTTGCTTTAAATATACACACACATACACACACACACACACACACATTAGAGAGGATTCAAACTCTAGACCTAACTTAATTAGTTCCAAGAGGCATTGTATGAATGTAAAAAATTCAGGCTCTATTTTATTCTATTTTTCTGGTTACATTAGAGGGGATTCAAACTCTAGACCTAACCTAATCCTGGCTCTTTTCCTCTTATATCCTCACCAACTGGGCTATCTTAATGGTTTTATTTTAATTTCATTTTTAGCAATCCTATCATATTCGTCTGTTTCACCTCTATGCAATTCTTAAAATATTATCAAAGACAAGTGCCATTTAAGGTGACAAATTTGGCAACAAGTGCTTTTGCTTTTACAAAATTTGGCACCCCAATGATACTCCATTGGAGCAAGCTATTTGGGTGCCAATGTCAAATTTTGGCAATGGCATATGATATAGCAACTCATTGGAGATGGCCCAATCTCCAATAGGCCATCTCTAATAGTACGTGGATATGTAATTTTTATTTTTATTTTTTATTTTTTGCATCCAGATGCAAAAATTGATGCTCTAATGGTGGATTCAAAGGATAATAGGTTTTATAATTTGGCAATTTGGAAGGCTAGGAAAGATCTTGTGTTTAATGGCAAAACTTTGCACCCTCACGAGGTGAGTTGCAACTTGCAAGGCTGTTAAAGATGTCGGAGGAATTTACAGAGGCTATTATTGGGGATACCAGAATACCAGATCCTATGGCAGTGTCTTGCAAGATTAGAAGGGTCATGCGTCTGGTCTATTTCTTATTTGGAAGCCGCCTCCTCTTTCCTTGGTTAAAATTAATGTTGATGGGAATTAGGGATGGCAATTTGCCTTATCCCCATGGGGACCCGCCTCGCCCCTATAGGGGCAAGTTATTTTTGAATTTTTTGGGGTACGGGGTGGGGATGGGGTTAAAAATATTTGCCTCGCCGGGGTACGAGGCGGGGACGGGTTTACAATGCCGCACCCTGTTACCCTGCCCCACGCCGCCTCATTCCTGCCCCGTGAGGATTCCCATCCCCATTTATATAAATTTTATATTTTAAACATATAATTTTATATGATACATAAATTATATTTTATATATTCTATTATATATAATAAAGAATAGAATTTAAATTATTAATGAGCTCCTAACTTTTATGTCCCTCTTATCAATTTTAACATTTTTAACCATTTTATAATAATATTGGTTACTTGATTTTCTCTCATCTCGGTAATCTCATTAACAATCTAACATTTTCTAACCATTCTTATATATTTCCTATATAATAAGTCAAGTCACTCTTATTGTGTTGAGTTTGTTAACTCTCTCTTTCTTTTCAATTATTCAAGCTTTATCTTTGTTCACGATGACAGGAACGATGTTGTTATAAGTTGCACTTTACACAACTATGTTGTTTATGTGAAAGGTGACCTCTATAGTCTATATTTTTTAGGGAAAAACAAAAAATAGATTTTGAAAAACTGACCATTGGATTAGATGAACTTATTATAAATTACATACTCGCCAAAAATCAAAATGATCCAATGGTTATTTTTTAAGAAAACTATTTGGATAAAAGTTGTGATATTTTAAAGAATTAAATTATTATAATTTTTCATGAACATTTGTCATAAACTAACTGTTAGATCACTATGGTTTTTGCGAATGTGAAATTCATAACAATTGTATTTAATCCAACGATCAATTTATCAAAATCATTTCTACTATTGATCCTACGCACACCACCTTATCCATAGTTTGACCTATGGTTTGTAAAACCAATATAGAATAGGTATTTTGATAAACTAAAGATTGGATTAAATTATATGTGTGTATACATGACACATCATATATACAAAAAATCACATTGATCAAAAGATTAAATTAAAAAAAAAAAACATATTTTTGAGATGAAGTACAAAAAACTATCAAAAATTGTTACAATTTTTTATAATTTATAATTCTTGTTTTGAAAAATTAGCCATTGGATCAATGTGATTTTGGGCATGCATCATGTATATAAGCGAAATATGTCATCCAACGGTTAATTTTCAAAATATCTAATCTAACGCTTGCTTTTTCAAGTGGATCCATTTGAGGGAGTCATTGAAAGATTATTTATTTAAAAAGTATATTACAATCAAGAGTCATTGAAAAAATATTTATTTAAAAAGTATATTATAATCAACATGCAATTTAGTGGTTTAGACTCTTAAAATACAAGCTTTTTAGTGGAGGTAATGAGTTCGAACCCTCTCGAAAGCACATTTAGTGCATTATATTCTAAATTTGTTATTGAAATTAATGGTGGGGCGGGGACGGGGATTCCCCGCCCCTATGGGAACGGAGACAGAGATAGAATTATATTCCCCGCTGAGGTACGAGGCGGGGATGGAGAGTAATTTTATAAGCGGGGATGGGGATGAGAGAGTGGAAAACCCGCCCCGCCCCGCCCCATTGCCATCCCTAATGGCCTAATGCAACTCTGGTGAAAGCTTATGCTTTATGGGAGGGGTTGAATCTTGGTTTCAAGGATATTCAAACGGAAGGGGATGCCGAAACTCAAAAGTTGTGTATGATTGTTTCTTAATTAGGGTGAACCACTATGATTCAAGACATTAAAGTAATTTGTGAAGATTGGTTGGCTTTAAAAGAATCCATCCATATATATATATATAGGGATGGGATCCCCTCACACATAAAACTACACCTTAAAATACATATATTAATAGCCATTGATGAGAGGCAATTTGATGGCTCTAATAGCATGGAAATATGAGAACATATGGCATAAAAAGACACGCCCCCATCCTGTCACCTTCCCCTTCTCCACACGCAGAGGACTCCCCATGCCCCCTCTTACCTCCATCTCCGGCGACCCAACTTGTCGGCGGCATAACAGTTTCTCGCCGACATAGACAAAACACATCGCCAACTTCTTTTTTCAATCTCTTCTCCCTCTCTTTTTTCTTCTCTGCAGAATACAAGAATCACCCATCTTCTCTCTCTTTCTTCTTCATTCTCTCGCCTTTCTTACTCTCCATGAATATTGAGCAATCTCTTTGTAGATACATGATTGCACCATATAATTGCATATTTCTATTGCATTATTCCCATCATTTTGTACATACTTGAGCCATTTATACTTGTAAATAGTTGTTTTTTATGTTTTGCCTTGTTTTTGTGCCTTGCAGGTTGAATGCTAATAAATAGATGCTTTTTGCATGCAAAGTTGGACCTTGGAAATCTTCAAAGATTGAATCAGATCATGAGACCACCATGGTTGGAAAGAAGACTTCTCAAGCTTCGCGTGCATATAAAGAACGTCCAAATCCGACTCCGGACGAGAAAGTTACAAGCATTTGAAGTTGGAACACTTTTTAAGCTATCTGCACATTTGGGACCAGTCCCAAATAAGTGGGACCGGTACCACTCTTGCAGTAGGTGCTGGGACCGGCCCCAAATAAGTGAGACTGGTACCAAAGCTCGATTTTGCAGCAGTTTTGTGTATTTTGTGTTTTTAAGCAAGGACGAGAAAGTTACCACTCTTGAAGTTGGAGCACTTTTTAAGAACATCCAAATCCGACTCCGGACGAGAAAGTTACAAGCACTTTTTAAGATATCTGCACATTTGGGACCAGTCCCAAATAAGTGGGACCGGTACCAATCTTGCAGTAGGTGCTGGGACCGGTCCCAAATAAGTGGGACCGGTACCAAAGCCCAATTTTGCAGCAGTTTTGTGTATTTTGTGTTTTTAAGCAATGGCACTTTAGTATTTTCACTCCCACTCTTGTAACCCTAAGGGAGGGGGTATTTATACACCATTTTGCAGCTGGAAGAAGGGCTCTCCCACTTAATTTTAGGGGGCTTAACCTATTTTCTTCCTTTAGGAGTAGTGGTAACTTAGTTTTCTTTTAGTTTTAGGAGTATATTAGTTTTCCTTCAAGTTTCTTTAAGTTTTATGTAATGTAATTTAGTTTGTAGCTTGTTCAACTTTGTTTCTTTATATTTCAAGCAATCAATAGCATTTATTTCATGTTCTTTGCATTCATAGTTGTTGTTCTTGCATTTACTTCTTGTTTTCTAACTTTAATGGAGTTCTAAACCTCCAAGGTAGAATTCGAACTGTGGAAACCCATCACCAACCAAGGTAACAACACTCGCTCATTCATTTGTGCTTAAATGGAAGTTGTTTGATAGGAAATACTCACTATCTCTTCTTGACATCTAGTTTGACATCTTCTTGACTACTTGTAGACAAGCTATGCTTGGCACATGTAGTGCTTGAACTTATATGCACTCTAAGTGTTTAATAAAATGTCTAAGTGAACATTTACTATCATTCTCCAATCTTTCTTTGTTTTGAATGTTTTTAAAGTTAAATCTTCCATCAAAGACTATTCCTCAATGGATCCAAGATGAGAATTCTAATGAGAGAAGCTTATTGCTTGGTTGTGGATGAGTGGAAATCCTAGAATTCTACCATTTACTTTTATTGCCTTAATTTAGTTAATTCTCTGCAATCATTTAACAATCAAACCCCCATGAATTTTACGCTTTCTTTGCATTCATTGGTTAGCAACACCTAAGGATCATTTAGACCAGTTCCACTCCCTGTGGAGATGACCTGAGGACTCCCTCAGTATTTATTATGCTTGGTGATATCTGAATTCTTATGCTTGGGAATTAATTGAGCACACGTATGGAAGACAAGCAATACACTCTTCCACCAGTAATCTAGAAATGGATTAATCCCATTTCTGAACTTTTTTTTTTTTTGCCTGAACCTCAACTTCAGTTAGCAATTTCCATATAATCTAATTAAATTAAATGGGATGACCTTCATTTTAATAGCTTCAAGGCATTAACAATTTTGAATATACTGAATCCATTGGAAACAAAAGTTTTTTTTTTAAAAAAATTACTCCCCTGGTATGGGTATTTGAATAATTGTAATTCTTACGAATCTTGTGATTGTTCCATTGTTTAGTAAACTGTTTGTGAATTACCCAGATCTGATTTTGGGTTTCTCTTATCTATACATGCTCTGCTTATGTTTGTTTCAATCTCGTCAAATTATGAATCCCTAGACCCACGTCGGTCGACACCCACCCCGGCCACCCTCACCGGCGACCATCCCATGGCAGCGCAACCTTCTTTCTTATCACATTGGTATTCCAAATATGTTTATGATTTGAAGAGAGATGAAGATTTGCAGAAAAAGATCAAGGAACTCAAATCCATCATTAAACCCACAATCTAATTCAACAGTATGCAGAATAGTTGGTGTTAAGCAAGGGAATGAAAAAAAGATGAAAAAAAAAAAAAAAAAACCTTTGATCCTGTCTTGATCTTGTAACAAAATATATATATATATAAATTTGATCAGTTTTGAGCAAAGAGAGAAGCCGAGAAGCTATGGTTATGATTTGTAAATATAGATATTTTTTAATTTATTATTATAAGGATGGAATTTGAACTGGTTGAAAAACAAAGAACAAAAAACTTTTAAATTTTTAGAATTTCAAGCCATGAGAATAAAAGGTGTTTGGCATTTGAAAGTTTTAGAGTCCCATACTACATTGGGCATATGTAGTGATGAGAGAGACGATTGCTGCCGGTAGGGGAGTGATTAGCATCATAAATCACATTTTTAGCAGTGCTTTTATCCCCATTTTGTCGCACATTCTAATTCAAATATCATAATTTCGATGCATTTGACTTAACGTTCACTTTTTAATGTTTTATAGATTTTTGCTGTCAAAGAGTGGGTTGAAGGCCCTCTTTTCGGCAATCCTTTTTGTTGCAAAGTAGTGGAGCATGGTTGGATTGAGTTTGGTGAAGTTTGTAAGCAAAACGAAGCATTTTGGCAAAAGTTGTTCCCTACTACCGGTAGTGAGTCTTATTACCGGTAATAGGAATTACCAGGAAATTCAAGCAGGAAACCAGTGAGCTCTTCAACCGGTAGTTGTTCCCTACTACCGGTAGTAGAGGACCCGCGCAACAGATTTTTACTTTTGGCTTTTTGGTGCCCTTTTTAATGGCAAACTTGTAATTTCTTCAAAGTAAAAGTTGCCCTAAGCTAGGGAAATGTTACTTTACTCTTGGGCCGTGTGAGAAGGGGGCAATCTTCCCCAATACATTTCTCTCTCCTAGTCTTCTTCTCTTAGGGTTTTCTCCATAAAATTTCTAGGGTTTTTAATTTCTCTCATAGATTAGTTAATACTTAGTTTAATCACTTAGTTTATGTTAGATTTAGTTGGTTCTTGCTTTCTTTCACTTGTAATCAATAGTTTTAGTTGTTTCATCCTACTTTTGGCTTGAAGATTTTGTAATTTCATCTCTTTGGTAATATAGAAGCATTTATTTCAGATTTTATGCATTTATTGTTCTCCTTTGTGCATTTACTCCTATTTATGGCTAGCTAACCACCCCAAGGTGGGTTCTATGGTGGATTTCCTCCCCAAGCCCTAGGTAAATGATGCTCTCTCATCGCAAAAGCTTTCAAATACCAATGGAATGAAGTTTAAACATTCTCTCATATTTTGAATCCTTGTAATTTCATATTCATGACCATTTTATAACTAGTTAAGCTTGTTGTGTTTGGTTTATGAGCACATATGCATATTACATGTTTGTGAAAATGCCCAAGAGAGTTTTGAACTTCATTCTATCATTTATTTCACTTTATTTAAGCCTCTATTGTCAAATCCTCTAATCAAGACCATAGAGTAAATGGAATCTTGGTTGAGTTTTATTTGAGAGCTCATTTATCAAAGGTTTGGAAGGAATGAACCCATAGGAGCCATCCTCTTTATTTAACAAGTTTTCATTCTCAACTTGCCATTAATTTGGTACTAATCTTTCACAACAAACAAACCCCCATATTTTACATTTTCTTTGCATTTATTGGGTAGCAAGACCTAAGAATCGAGTAGAACATATTCCACTCCCTGTGGATATGACCTTGGGACTCCTAGAAATTATTGCTTGACGACCGGTGGATTCCTACGCTTGGGATTCTATTGCGCACATCATTTTTAGTTCAAGCAATTAGCGCCATTACCGGGGAGTGGTGAGCGTTCTAGTCGATCCGAAGAGAGCTAGTGGTAATTTGCAATTACATTGCAAATTCGGTAAGTTCTTTTCCCTCTTTTAATTTATGCAAAAAAAAAAAAAGAAAAGTTTATCCAAAACCCAACCTCAATGCAAGGAGGTCATGACCAATACCCTTATTCGGTTGAGAGGTTGTTTTCCAAAGTTGAGGAAGCATGTGCCATTTGCGAGACATATGGGCATTCCACTAATGTTTGTCCTAATCTCCCCATGTATAGGAAAGTCTTCCGTGAGCAATCTCATGCTTTTAATCAACATAGTAACTCTTTTAATTCTCCATATTCCAACACATATAATCATGGGTGGCAAGATCACCCTAATTTTGATTGGAGCAATGGTTATGAGGTTAATCCTCAAAAGCCACAGGGTTACTATTCCTCTCTTGACCAACCAAATT
This sequence comes from Hamamelis virginiana, assembly GCA_017140935.1. NCBI lineage: Eukaryota > Viridiplantae > Streptophyta > Magnoliopsida > Saxifragales > Hamamelidaceae > Hamamelis > Hamamelis virginiana. The sequence continues at coordinate 373,790 of JAESVK010000912.1, read as the reverse complement.
ATGATTATGATGGTCAATCCACCTATTTTGATGGTCATGGATATCAAGGGTTTGACTTAAACCCAAACCAAGGTTATGTCCCACCACCCTATCCAATGGGTCAATCATTTTGCCAACCACCTCAAGATACACCTCAAATGAGCTTGGATGACGTTTTGGAACAATTCTTAGAAAGAGAAAAGGCTAATGCCCAAGCCATTAATGATATTAGAAATGAACTTAATGAGTTGACCGATTTATTGGTTGTGTTTCAACAAGAGGATGACTTTCATTCACAACCCGAAATAATTTTTCAACGTCAACAAAGTGAGGAAGTTTTTAATGACATTAATGATCATCAAGAGCAAGTCAAGGCAATCCCCACACTAAAGAATGAAAAGTTTGAAAATTTTTCTTTGAAAGACTCTCCTAATGAGTCAAATGTGAATCCTAGTGATGGTGATATGCCTCAAGACTCAAAGCTTAATTCTGCTATTTTAGAAGTGAGTGTTGTGTTGGAAGAACAAGAGTGGGTGCCACCTAGGTTTGAAGAGTCAACCCCTCCCTTTTTTCAAGAAAAACTTTTGTCCATAACATCCAAACCACCTAAACTTGAAGAGATCCAAATGCCCTACATTTTAAAATTTCACTTCAGGCAAAAATGAAAATTTCCAAAAGATTACAAAGGGTATACAAAAGGTTGAGGTGGAGGAAGTTGCTCCCAACTTCTTGACTGAGTTCTCTACACTTGGGAACTCAATTGAGGAGTGGTTGGAGAAGAGGGAGCATATCCGAACAGTTTTTGATCCTGGTGGATAGGATCTTTTCCTAGTAGGTTGTATATAGGGGATGTTTATTGTGCTTGTTTTCATTATTATCATTTTCCATGCTATCTTGTGGATAGACTAACCGATAGTGATGTGATTTCGAGTTCACACAAGTGCTTTTGGAACCCTTTCCCAATCATCTTGTCCCTTTTGCTATATCCTTTAATGCATTGAGGACAATGCAAAGTTTAAGTTTGGGGGAGAGGCATATGCATAATGTACAAATAATCGCAAAAGGGAGTAGTTTTTAACTTTTTGAGCAGTTTTTTTTTTTAATTTTTGAGCATATTGATGATTCATTTTGTGATCTTTTACATTTAGTTGTGGTCATTTAGTGTTTTTATGCTCCCTAGATTAAGAAATTCATAGTTATGCACTGTTTTGAGTGATAAATTGTGCTCTAAATTTGCTTTTGTTTGTTCAAGCTGCTGCGGAGGTTCAATCCCTGTTCACCATGTTAATGCAGTTAATACCTTGTGGTGAACTTGCTAATTGGATGCACATGTGTAGTTTCAAATGTCATTTTCAGGTAAACCCCCATTGTTCATGTATTTTATTTGCATTTCCCCATGTTTCCAAGGTATCTCCCTTGTGATTTGTGCTTTTTTTTTTCTGCTCATTTTGCCTCAATAATGCATTTCATAAGCATTTGAAACTCATTTGCTCAATTTGGAACACTTCGCACATGTTTGAATATGATTTAAGGCCCCCTTGGTGTTTTTGAGCCTAATTTCTCTTATATTGGTCGTCATTTGTTCCCCCTTTTGAGCCTTATTTCCATATGATGTTTGTAAAGCTTAAGAAGCCTGAAGAGTTTGTGTATGGATTGATTTTGAAGAAGCTGAATGCATCTCTATGTTTGGGGATTTGTTTGTGTGGTGGAAATGCTGGAAAATGGGCTATTGGTAGCCATTTTTGTGTTGTGGTATGAGATCTAAATGCTTGGAGTTGAATCAAGCATAATTTTGCAGGTTTGGTAAATGGTTGGGCTGTGTTTGTGTTTGGTTGAAGAAGTTTGTTATTTTTGGGTGTTGTTTTTGAAGGAAGAAAAAAAGCAGGTGGCAGTGAGCTCTTGAACCGGTAATGAGTCTTATTACCGGTAGCAGAGATCATAGCAGGAATTATTTTAATTTTGAGAAGCGGGGGCAGTGAGCTCTTGAACAGGTAGTAAGTCCTATTACCGGTAGTAGTAAAGAGCCTCGTGATTTTTCTTTTGAGTAGCAGTGGTGTTTCTTTTGAGTAGCAGTGGTGTGAACCAACCAACCTGATCAGGAGGCCTCTCGTTCACTTTGGGGGGGGTTTCTTGAGTGGATTGTGGATTATTCATTATCCGTTTCGATTTATCATTCTCTATTATCCTTCTCTATTATCCATGTTTATCCTTCTCTATAATCCACTCAAGATAGGGTTTTTGAAAAATGATAAGAGTTTGTAAAAACTAGGAGTCGCCACCTTATTTTTAGGGAACAAAGAAACCATAAAAAAAGAGTTTTATTTTCAATCAAATACTGACCCCATATTTTGGAAAAGCATGGTCTTTGAATCAAAGTTGGATTCGGGAGCTAGGTTACGAAGTGGGAAGGTTCCAAGGAACTCCTTGTAGGCACCGCCCTAATTAAAGGTCTCCTAATTAAGTTTGGGCTTTATCAAAATCTTTTCAAAACAATCCTAGCATATCTAATCAACCACAAAATATGAATAATAATATATAATAATAATATATAGTACAAAAAGTATACAAGAAACCTAAGGATCTTAGGAGACTAGAAGTCAACCTAAGATTGGACTTGCACCCTATTGACTGCCTACGTACCTTATCAATTGCTTGACAAAGATCAAAGTCCACATAGTTCGATTACCCTAGGACTCTCCTATTGTAATGAACTATATCTTTGAAGGCGTTCTACCTTATCTAAGACTCTATCTTCGAGAGTTGGTGTTTGTTTGAAATGTTTCATCTTTCAAAATGGGAGTTTCATCCCAAAATAACTTCTTTTATTTTCATTTGAAAACTCTCAAAAATAGACTCTTAAACAAGCCAAAAAACCCTTTTTTAGATGTAATTTTTTACAACAAAGGGGAGTCCTAGGTGAAGCCAAGTGGCTTCCTTAATCTAAGGTCCCTAACTACACCCTAAAGTCATCTAAGCACCCCTAAATATCAAAATAATGCATGCTGGAATTTCTGGAAAATAGGTAGAAAAAATGCACAAAAGAATGTAAATAATGCATGAAAATGGCCTAAATGCAATCTAAGTTAGCTATGGGAACCTAGGCATGTTTCTAAGTTGATTTAAGCCTAAAAAAATGAGTTTTAGTGCACTTTTAGGTCACTTTAAATCCATGGACAGATTTGAAAGTAATCAAAAAGTGTATTTAAAACCCTAAAACAATGAATAAAAAATGATAAAAAAGTGTACTAAATGCAACCTAATATGCATACTAAACTATCATCAAAACATAGCATTTAATCACAAGGGAAGGGACTCACCTTTGCATGCTCCCTCGAACATATTTTATATATCAATCAAACATTCCAAGTGATAAAAAAAAAATGAACTATGATGAGAATAAGTTGAATAGACTAACAACCTAATATGAACAACATAAATCCATCCTAAAAATGCTAGCATGTGATTTATTTTGCATAAACTAACCTAACTTGATTACTAACTTAAAAAACTTAAACATGCATGATTCTAATAACTAATCCTAACATGGTATGACTAAAGAAGAATAGAAGCAGAGAAATATGCATATATATTAAAAAATAAACTAGCCTATCATGCATACTAAAGAAATATGGAAACTATGTATGCTAATAATAAACTATATCCTATGCATATTAAAAATGAACTAAATCCTATGCATACTAAGGAAATAAAAGCCTAACCTAGCATGATTAAAGAAGAAGAAGAAGAAGAAAACTAAAAACTATTAACCTCTGCCTCTTTGCTCCAAGCCTTCTCCTCAAGCTCCAAGCCTTATCCTCAAGCTTCAAGGACTCCCAGGACCTCAAGGACTTTAAAACTTAAGCTAGAGTGATATGGGGGAAGCTTGTACAATTGCTCAAGCTTCTACTCTCCAAGCTAGCTCTCTAAAGATTATTCTGTGTGTTAAAACTGATATCAGAGCCCTCTATTTATAGGAAGGCCTGAGTTTGATCAATGGCTGAGTTTGAATCTCTTAGAAGTGATCCAAGGGCTCAAAACCAGCCTTCTAAGGTGTTCATACTCATCCAAAAGTCCCCATGGCCGAATTGGACACATGGCAGGGCTTGGAAGAGTCCAGGGCAGAAAAACCACTTAAGAAGAGCAGTTATTGGGCAAAATGGTCGACGACCATCCACTCTAGGATGGTTGGCCGTCCCTCATGGACGGTTGGCCGTCCATAGGTGGACGGTTGGCCGTCCATAGGTGGACAGCCATCGATCCCCCATCTCCAAAAATGCCCTATGTGGGCCTGTCTCAGCCTGTTTCGACCAGGTTTTCATTTTTTTCGGATTTTTCGGGCCCGTTTCAAGACCAAATTTGACGATTCAAGCCCCGAAACGATCGTGATTCGATTTTCCATGTTTTAAGAAGTGTTTGAAGTGAAAATGCATTGACCGAGGTCAAAGGTTTAGGGAAAAGTCGACCGATTAGCTGTTTAGGGCCTACCGGGCCAAATTAGGGTTTTGAAATTTGCTAACCGATTGCTTTCGAAATCATTTCTTCTTTTTGAAACAAGTTTTGAAATGTTTTAAGAAAATGTTTTGAAGCCTTTGAAGGCTTTGTTTTGATAAAAATATCGAATCCCAGTCACTTCCGGTTGAAACCCTAATCTAGGCTTGAAATGACCTTTTGAGCCTTAAGAGCCAATCATGAGCCAGAAGGCTCCACAGACCTTGCCACTGATCAACTTAGCTATCAAACACACTTTAAATATCTATGTCAAAGCCTCTAGACCATTTGAGACAAGATCGACAGTTATTAGGGCATTTGTGATTCAAAGGATAGCATTGCCCTTCAAGTCACAAGAGGCCTTATTTTCTATTAAGCTTGGCTCGGAATGCCATGGAATTTTGCAGGGATGTTCCTAGACTCTCTAAAAACCTAATGCAAAAGGAACCGACTCAATCTGACCTAAAAACATACATGTGATAATGACATCTATCTAACTACCCACAAGGGTAAAACTGGGAATTTAGGGTTTTAACACCCTATTTCACTTCTAATCACAGGCAACCATTAATGATCATACTCATGGTCAAAAATGGATGTCTACAAATGGGCCAAGTCATTTAAGTAAACTCGTTTCTCTCTCCTCTTATTAGTCAAACCAAAGTCAGCCCTCCCACTTCCATCTATTATGTATTCCCAAAAAAAAAAAAAAAAAAAGGTGATGATGTGATGTGATTTAAAAAAAAGTACAAAAATGACAAAAAGTAATTTTGAAAAGTCAAAATTACTTAGACCCAAAGTAAACCCCTTTTTTTCTCTTTTTTCTCTTTGCCCCGAAAAGCACACCTCCAAACTTCTCAGACAAACCATCCCATAAAGCCCTCTTCTCCATCTTCCCCATCGCACCCTCGCGCTTCACCCATTATCGCACCATCTCGCCTCCACCAAGCACCACCAGCGCATCAGCCCCCTCTCATTTTGCTCTTCAATCTTTTCTCTAGCAAGCCCAAGCTCTCGCCGCTGCTAATCGCGCTGCTATGCATCTCTTCCCGCGGTTCGTCTTGGCCGCCACTGCTGCTCACTCTCCTCATCTCCTACAAACCCCGTAAAGCACCATAAATCCCTCATTTTGTGTGTTTATTCCGGAGTGTGATTTTTTTTTTGTGAAGCTCTATCGGGAAAAAGTTTTTTCCATTTGCTATAATTGGGTTGTGTTGTTCGCTTTTGGGTATGGATTGAGCCTGGATGTTAGGCTTGGTGGCTTGGTGTTTCTGCTGAGGAATAGAGATTTATTTGCTGAGTTTGGGTTAATCTTATTGGTTGAGAAGTTGCTGCTGTGGGGTTGGTTACACTAAATTGTTGGTGAATGTTAGGTTGGAGCCTGGATGTTAGGTGTTGTGTATTAGCTGTTGCTGGGATTTTGGGATTTGTTTGCTGGATTTTTTTTATTTTCACTGTTGATTTTGGGGCATTTTGCTGAAGTCTGCGTGATTAGTTTGGATTGAGTTGTTTGGTGTGCAGAATTGGGAGTTGAATTTCTTCTAATTTTGGGATTGATTTTGTTGGGTCTCTGCTGGCTATTGTGGTCGTTTTTGTTGTGCATCTCTGGTTGCTCTAATTGCCATGGCGCGTACGAAAATGGTTAAGAAAAGGAAAGCTACTGCTAGCCCTTCTAAGGCAATGCATAAATCGAAGGGGGATACCTCTCAGCCCATCAAGGGAAAGGGCACTGCTAGTCCCTCAAAGAAAGCCACTACCATAAGTAAAGCAAAACAAATAGAGGTTGAGCCCATTAAACCTCCAGTCGAGGATGAAGACAGGCCCTACATTGGGCCTAGAAAGAAGGTAAAAATCACTTGGGAGGACTCAATAAGCAAAAGAACTGCATCTTGTGAGCGTATGGTGGACAATAAAAATATGGTGGCAAATGTGGTTGTCAATACCATTGCAAGCCCAGGCCTGAAGCACAAGTTTTCAGAAGTCGGGGGTTACAAACTAGCTCTGGCCAGGGATTTTAATGCTTGCTTATCATTGGTAGAAGATGAAGGCACTGTTTAGGAGGTTGTTTGAGGTGTCAGTGGTGGGGAAGTAGTGAATGGTGGTTGATGAATGAAATTGTTTTGCTTTGGAATTGAAACTTTTGTGTTGTCAATTGGGGACTTAGTTTGATTTATTCTGAAAGGTTTTGTGAAAAACCACAGACATGGATTCGCAGCGGAATAGGTAAAACAAAACTTTTTCGTTTTATAAAAACAATCCATGTTCACAAAACCTCCAAGAACGATTCAAGCATCGGGTACATGTATATTAAAAACCATAAACAATCAAGAATGAATATTTAAACATAAATAACCTTACTTGATTATGTGTTCTTCGATGTAGAGATCCTTCGAGTTTCAAACGGATGAAACCTCCAAAGCGTATCCACACGAGAGCAAGACTCCTTAAACCTCCTAGCCTTTCACAACCCTTGTGAGCAAGCTAGCATGGAGAGGGAGAGGAGAGAGGCAATTCGGCCCTAGGGTTACTCTTAACCCTAGAGTGTGTTAAACACTTGTATTTATAGACTTTCTCCTCTTTTGGGGTGTTTGGTTACTAGTGCTAGCATGACCAAACATCCTTGAATAGAGTAATCCTATTCTTGGTTAGTTTTGACTTTTAATTAATTAACCTTTAATTATTAAAGTCAAACTTAACCCAAAGACAGGATTCCCCTCCCACAAGTTTAAGGAACTCACTTACTCTCTATTGTGTGTGACCCTTTGGGTTCAC
>JAESVK010000912.1:321798-359837 GCA_017140935.1 Hamamelis virginiana | reverse complement strand
CCAATTATCTTGGAGTCAATGACTCTTCTTGGAAAACTTGTTTTCCAATTATCTTAAGGGACCGGGGTCCTTCTTGGAAGTTACACTTCAAATTATCTTGGAGTCAACGAATCTTCTTGGAAAACTCATTTTCCAATTATCTTAAGGGACTGGAGTCCTTCTTAGAAGTTACACTTCCAATTATCTTAAAGTCAAACACATATCAATAAACCACAAAACAAGCATTTATGTGATATCTAACTCACATAAGCATACATAAATCATCATTTTATGTGATACTTCTCTCACATAAACACATACAAATTATCATCTTATGTGATACTTCTCTCACATAAAATAGTCCAGATTCATTATTCCTATGGTACATCTCCCATAAGAATTATTATTTATATGGTACTTCTCCTATATAAACATTTTCAAACCACCATTTTATGTTTCACGTAAAATAGTTCAAACTTATTATTTCTTGTCTCACATGAAATATTCAAAAACATTATTTTATGTCTCACATAAAATAACTCACACTCATCATTTCATGTCTCACATGAAACAATTTCAAATCATTATTTTATGTCTCACATGAAATATTTCAAATCATTATTTTATGTCTCACATAAAATAATTCAAACTCATCATTTATATGGTACATCTCCCATATAAGCCTCCAAAATCAATACTTTATATGGTATATTTTATATTTCACATAAAATAATCTCACATCACTATTTTATGTTTCACATAAAACAATTCAAATTCACTGTTCATATGATACATCTCTCATATGAACACATCATCAATTATATGGTACATCTCCTATATAAAATATTTTCAAAATCATCATTTCAAAATCATCATTAGAAATAATCATTCAAAATAATTCTTATGCAAAATATGAACCAATTTTGAGAAAATTTGAACCAAAAACCAAAATTTGGGAAAAATCAAAAGGGAGGCACTGGTGGCCGTCCTAGCTAGGACGGTCACCATGTGTGACCCGAAAATTTTTGTTTAAAAAGAGCCCTATGCTCATTTGTGCACTCTTGTGCTCATTATAAGCCACCTTCTAACTTGGTTTTGCTCCAAAACCCTAACTTTTGACCCTCAATCCATACATACTCAACCAAATCTTTGGTTTGCACTCTTGCCAACACAAAATCATCTTCATCTTCTCAAGTTCTTCAACTTGTTTGCTTTTGGTGTGAACCTCTCCATTTCCTACATACTTCATTCTCTTCAAAAATGGATAGAAATCAATCTCCTCCACCCTATTCAAAGTATCTATTCTTGGAAGTCAAGGCTAGATACAAGGCACCATCATATGGAGATTCTCTTCCACCATCTCTACTCTTGGAGCCTAGAACACATCTTTCATATATTCACTCCAAAGAAAATGTAAGTTAGATCTCATCAATAACTTTTGATTCATATGCAATTGATTGAGTTGAAATGCTTGTTTGCATGTTGTGATTGTTGATTTTCATATCATTATAACTTTTGGGAAAAGCATGGGAGCCCCATTTCATAGCTTCACAAGCTTGTCAATGGTGCACACCAAGTGTTTGATGAAATGCCTCAATGAAGTAAACTTTGATTTTTCAAATCAAACATATCCTAATCATGTTTCAATGATTTTTGTAGGATTTTAGAAAGTATTTGCCATGATCAATTACATTTGAAAATTCCATTTTGAAAATATGCACATCATATGTTTGATAAAATGCCTAAGTGACACCATCATCCATTTTCTTCTTTACAAGTCATTTCATGTCAAGTAAAGTACCTCAAAAATTTTCTATGATGTTCAATTTGATTAAAATCTCATCAATTTTGAATTTGAAACACTTCGGATTTTGGTGACACCACTCATGCCTTTGACAATAAATTGTATCATACAATATGCACACATCTTTTTGTAAAAACCTTTTGAAAATGAATTGATCATTTTGGCTCATTCAAAGCATAAATTTTACTTCATTTCGTGATATGTAAATCAATAGCCATACTTGCATTGCATTTGAATCAAATGTCATTTAGAAATAACAACATTTGCTTTGATATGAATATAACACAAACGTGCTTGTGCAGCCCAATTTCGATATTTGTACACGATATTCCTTGGGTAAACTGATCAAATGGTGGGAATTAATGGAGACCCGTCAACCTCAAACTAGAGCCATTGTTGAGCAGGCAGGCTTCAAGTTCTTATTGGATTCTCTCTGGCTCGACAACATGGATAGAATGGCCATGATAGCTCTATCTGAACTCTGGTGGGATACCACCAACAAATTTCATTTCGGGTTCTAGGAAATGACCATGACCCCTCTCGATTTCACCATGATTACAGGACTTCCTATTGGAGGCCAACCAATTGCTTTCTACGATGAAGCTCACATCGACGAAGAGTACTTACAAAATATCACGGGCGTCAAAAATATTCCTTTAACCAAAAAGGGAGTCAGGCGCTCTTGGCTCTATAATCATTTCAGCATTCAAAGTGAAGAGGAGGAAGGGGAACCCGAAGATATTGTCCGAGCATTCATTCTGTATCTGCTTTCATGTATTTTCTTTACGGGTACACAGGACATAGCCCCTCTAGGCTTCTTGAAGAGTTTGGAGGATATGGATAATGTTCACCTGTACGACTGGGGTGGAGCGGCATTAGCGACTATGTATCTCTCCATGAGCGACAAATCACGAGATGCTGCTCAAGACTTCGGCGGCTTGGCTTTCATATGGCAGGTACTGATTTCATCCGGTGTCTTTCAATAAAATCTCTCTATATCTTTGTCAATTTTCTGATCTTTCTTTCATGCAGGTATGGGCTTTCATCTACTTGGGTCTTGGTTGTCCTCTCTTGAAATAGGGGGTTAGCCATTGGCCATTTCTAGCTCGCTTTGATCTATGCAACAGGAAAAAATCCAACCTCCATAGGTATGATTATGCCACTGCCAAGGCTATCCTTGCTGGTCTCATTGCAGAACAGGTAAAATCTCAACCCATTATCTTTCACTTAAATCTTCCAAATTCAACTCTCATACTCTTCATAATCTTCAGGTGAACTGGGACCATGGGGTATTTGGAGGACTACTTTGGCTTCCCCTCACGCACAGAGCGTACTCCTGACACATAGGCGAATCTTGTTTGAGGGGCCTACTGGCAGATACTGGTACTTGGGTGAGAGAATCTGTCGCCAAGTATATGGAAACATAGATGCAGCTAGGTTGCTTTTTCTGCCTCCTGTAAACATGCGCCACACTGATAAACTGAAGGGTGAGGCCCTGTTGGAGTCCAAAAGAGGAGTGGATCTTTCCTCTTTCCTTTTCTCTGATGCAAACGATGAGGTCTTCTGCCAACAGTTTTTGATGCGCCCCTTGGCGACTGGAGAACTTCCTGAGAGGATATGACTTTTGAGAGTGCTTTCTTTCATCCCTATAAATGCAATCACAAAACTTCATCTTTATGTCCACAGGGTCGTCGCTCCCGGGGTCAAAGCTCTAGAGCTGCTGCTAGTGATGATGATCAAGACACAAATAGGCCTCCTACCTTGCAGCCTGCAGACTGGAATATCGAGCTAATAGTTGAAGATAACTTCGTGCCTTCTAGTATTTCACGACCTTCAGTCGATGAGGGATATCACATAGATCCTTCTTACGAACAGGTAAACCTCCCACTGAATCAAACAACTGCACACACATTACCACAGATACACTGACATCATTCCCTTCCTGATAGGTTCCTCGAGAGTATTGCCAGGATTACATCGATCTTACCACCGCCATGAGGCGTGATCTACGCAGGATGAGCTTGAGGACTTCCGCTCTTACTCATCAACAGGTAACTTCATATCACATTCAAAAGTTTATCTTCCTTTGTTTCTCACAATCTGTTCTAACTGTGAACTCTGTTCCAGGCACCTGACCCACCACGTCATTCCTCAGTTGGCGAGGGATCTAAGCGAGGGATCTAGTCGAGGGATAAGGAGGAGCTCTCGAAGACATTGACCAATGAGACATGGGGTTTCATTTTGAAAATCATTTGTAATTTGCAAACACTTGTGCCAAAACAAGTTTTCCTCTCTTTAAAAGTGTATGTGCACTATTAAAACATGTTCATTGTTATCAATTCTCTCACTTTTGATCATGATTGAATTAATACCAATGTTTTAAAACTCGTAAATAGCAATAAAGTCAACAAAAAATCGAAATCGGGGCCCCAAATGCACAAAAACTCGAAAATAAGTCGAAAATAAGCAAAATTGGCAAAAATGGGCGGCCAAAACCTAGTGACCATCCAAGCCAGGATGGTTGGCCGTCCACCCTAGGATGGCTAGCCGTCCTGCCTAGGACGGTCACCGTAGTGGCCCGCCCTATTTTGCCTATTTTGAGCAGTTTCCAATTTTTGGCTTTTTCAGTTTCTAATTTCTCTTCAAACTTGACCTAGGCCTATAAAAAGGGACCCTTAACAACCTCTACAACCATCCTACAATAGTTTTAAGCATCATGGAGGCTCTCCCCCAAATTTTGAAAAGATTCAAGGCCAGAATGACGAAGGAAAACAAGAAGGTATTCGCTCGCTTCAACTTGAACGCGTGCTTTTCTCTTCAACAAATCAAAATGGAAACCATATTCCTCATTGCCGCAAGTCACTTTTGGGATCCCACAACTCATGTTTACAACTTCAGCGCTGAAGAAATATGCCCGCTATTGGAAGAATTATGTGCGATCATGTCCGTTCCTCTCAAAGGACCTTTCATCTTCCCACAAGTTCGGCGCAAATACACAGCAACTCTCGCTTCTCTTCTTGAGATAACTGAAGGAGATGCTTCCACATTCATCGAAGGTACCAATCTTAACCTTTTGAAACTAGCTACTTCTTTTCTTCACCCCGGCTTGAATCAGTTCACCACTTCATGGCCTGTTCAACATGTTTTAGTTTTATGCCTCCTCGGGCAATTCTTTTTCTGCACTGGCTCTTTCCTAGTTCCATTAGAACTATGCGATTTAGTTTTACCTCTTTCTTCATCTCAAAACATGATGCCCATGGTCTTTGCCGAAACTCTGAACGGTTTAGACAAACTGCACGCCGACCCCAAGGTTCCTTTTGAAGGTAGTCCCATTCTACTGCAAATGTGGTTAATCGAGAGGCTCAAATTCATTGCTCCTTCCACCGGTACCTCTCACCATGCTTCCTATCACCGTCGTTCCATTACCCTTCCTCGAGAGAGTACCTTATTAGAATGGTTGACTTTTCTGTCTACTCTCTCTTGGGATGACATTGAGTGGTATGTGCATGACCGGAGCTGTTCTGGTCATTATCTGCTACATTCTCCAGGTTATTCTGTGGTGATTTTGGTAGGGTTGAAGCGTACTTCTTTCTAATGGGCAACCCGACTGCTTCGCCAAATGGGGACCAAACAGACGATTCCATCTCTTCTAGAGCATACTTACACTTCCAAGGCGATCTCTCCATCGGTGGTGAAGGCTTTGATGTCAAGGTGGCCAACTGTATTACGCACAACTCACATCGATTTCTCTCATGGGCCTTTTGAATTGGATGAAGCATATAGGCAGTGGTTGTCTCAAACTGTGGGTGTTAGGGGACAAGAAAGGAAGGCTAGGATTTCAGGATTTATCGAGAGTCTCTCATCTGATGATCATGGGGACACTTCGTCACTCCCACCTAATAATTTGCAAATGGTACTTTATAAGAGGGGAAGAGATGATGACTCTGAAGAAACTTCAAGGAAGGAACAAAGGACTTGACAGAATTTTTGAAACACATTTCCCAGGCTTTTATTATTTAGAATAAACGAAACTAGAATCATGTAATAGACCTTTGAAAGGTTTCTCTTCATTTCATGAATAAAAGAATTCTATCTTTTTAGTTTTGAATAAATGACTGCAAATAATTACAATTGAAAACAAACACAGGGTTGTTTTGCCTTAAAGAATTGGACCGCACCCAAGGTGACTTTATGGGCTGCCTACATATCTCCATCCTTTGAATATTTCTTTTTCTCATAAAACTTTAAACTTTATTTTGAATACTTGGAGAATCAGGTCCTTGTAGTTCATGGATCAATTGAAAAGCATTTTCTTTTTCTTTTTCTTTTTTTATTGATTTTTTTTTATGCTCTACTTTTTGCCTAGGCAACCTTTGCAGGTTTTCTACCTAGCGAGCTTTTGCCCTAATTTTTGCCTAAGCAGCCTTTTCAGGTTTTCTACCTAGCGGGCTTCTTTTTTTTTTTATATTTTTTATATTTTTTTATTTTTTATACATGATACTTTTTCAATTGATCCAAATTGGTAGGTTGAGAGAACTCATTCCCATCTATATCCATGAGACGCACAGCTCCACCTGATAGTATTTCCTTGATGATGTAGGGTCCCACCCAGCTTGGCTTGAACTTTCCTCTCGGATCATGAATCGGCATCCTGATTTCTTTGAGTACCAAATCCATTTTCTTTAAGCCCCTGTTTTTAACTCTCTTGTTGAATGCTCGAGCTATCCTCCTCTGATACCCTTGAACATGGTATAAGGCTCTTAGTCTCTTTTCATCAATCAACGACAGCTCTTCAAACCTATTCCTCACCCAATCGGCTTCTGCTAATTGGCTTTCCATAGCTACTCTTAGTGAAGGTATCTCCAACTCAATTGGTAACACTGCTTCCATACCATACACTAACGAGTAAGGCGTAGCCCCAGTTGACGCCCTAATGGATGTGCGATAGCCCCACAATGCCAGAGGCAACTTCTCATGCCAATCATTGTACGTATCAGTGGTCTTCTTCAAAATGGTTTTCAAATTCTTATTTGCTGCCTCCACTGCTCCATTAGACTGCGGACGATAAGGAGAGGAATGATGATGCATTATTCCATATTTCTTAAGAAGCTCATCGGTTTCTTTCCTAAAATGCTGCCCATTATCTGAAATAAACTCTTGTGGGACTCCATACCAGTAGATGATGTTGCACTATATGAACTTGGCAGCCAGCTTAGCGTTCAAAGTCTTGTACGACGCTGCTTCTACCCATTTGGTAAAGTAATCTATGGCCACCAATATGTACTCGTGCCAATTCGAGGCTACAGGAGTGACTTTGCCGATGATATCAATGCCCCATATTGCAAATGGCCATGGTGATGACATGGTAGTGAGTGGCATGGATGGCTGATGCTTACCACTTGCAAACACTTGACATTTATAACATTTCTTGACACGCGTTCCACAATCACTTTCTAAGGTAGACCAGTAATACCCCAGTCTCAGAATCTTCTTTGCGAGCAATACCTGTTCATATGTGGAGCCCCAACCCCTTCATGTATTTCATGAATGATCCGCTCTGCTTCATCTTCTTTCACACACAAGAGATGGACACCGTGAAAAGACCTTTTATACAATTTCCTACTACACAAGATGAACTTGCTGGTCAACCTTCTCAAAGTTCTTCGGTCAACATAGGATGCTTCCGACGGATACTCCCATTTTTCTAAGTACTGCTGGATATCATGATACCACGGCTTCCCGTCGTTTGGTTCTCCTTCCCTTAGGGCACAATAGTAGATGGACTCTTCTCTAGATTCAATGATCATCGGTGCTACTCCCCCTTCTAATGGGATCTCTGCCATGGATGCTAGAGTGGCTAAGGCTTCCGCAAACTAGTTCTTTTGCCTTGACAGATAAAAGAATTTTATTTGACGGAACTCTTTCACCAATGTCTCTAAGTAATCATGGTATGGCAACAGCTTCTCATCTTTAGTCTTCCACTCCCCTCTAGTTTGGCATATGATAAGCGCTGAATCTCCATATACTTCGAGCTCGTCTACTCCCAAGGCCAATGCTGATTCTAAAGCTAGAATGCAAGCTTCATATTCAGCCATGTTATTGGTTGCCTTAAAGTTCAGTTTCACTGCCATAGGTATCGTCACATCTTCTGGCGTCTCCAGACAAACTCCTGTGCCACATCATTTCCTATTCAATGCTCCATCAAAGTGTGTTTTCCATATCTTCCTTTCTACAACAAGGATTTCTTCATCCGGGAACTGGTGATTGACATTGTCTACTCGTGAAGTAACACATTCTGCCAGGTGTTCTGCTATAGCTCTTCCTTTCACTGATTTCTGCAGAACATACTGAATGTCGAATTCTGACAATAACAATATCCACCGTGCTGTTTTATAGGACAAAGTAGGCTTCTCAAGCAGATACTTCAAAGGGTCCATTCGGCTGATCAAGAGTACTTGGAAAGACATCATGTAATGGCGAAGCTTTTGAGTTGCCCACACCAATGCCACGCATGTCTTTTCCAAAGCACTATAGCTCACTTTATAATCCGTCATCTTCTTGCTGAGATAGTAGATGGCATTCTCTTTCAAGGATTCCTCGAGATATTGAGCTAACATAGCTCCCATCGCGGTTTCGGTGACAGTTAAGTAGAGTAATAACGGTTCACCTTGTCGCGGGGGAACCAATATTGGTGGATTGCTCAAATACCTTTTGATGGTATCATATGCCTCTTGACATTCCTCATTCCACTTAGCCGGTACATCTTTCTTTAATAGCTTGAAAATCAGCTCGCAGATGGTAGTCAACTGAGCTATGAAACGGTTGATAAACTGAATCCTTCCTAGGAATTCTTGAATTTCCTTTTCTGTTCTTAGTGGTTGCATCTCCATGATGGCTTCGATCTTCCCCGGATCTACTTCTATCCCTCTCTGTGTGATCATGAAACCAAATAGTTGTCCAGCAGTTACTCCGAAGGCACATTTCCGAGGGTTCAGACGCAGCTTGTACTTGATAATTCTCTCAAAGAACTTTTTCAAAGCTGCTAGATGTCCTTCCCTATCTACAGACTTCGCGATCATGTCATCTACATACACTTCTACCTTTTTATGAATCATATCATGCAGCAACGTGGTAGCCATCCTTTAGTATGTAGTGCCAGCATTCTTAAGGCCAAAATGCACAACCCGATAACAAAATGTTCCCCATTATGTAATGAAAGCTGTCTTTTCCATGTCCTGGGAAGCCATCTTGATCTAGTCATAACCCGAAAAACCATCCATAAAGGATAAGAGTGCATGGCTAACAATATTATCTACTAGGATTTCTATGTGTGGTAGAGGGAAGTCATCCTTGGGACATGCCTTATTGAGATCTCTTACGTTCCCATCCTTCTTAGGCACTGGGAAAATGTTGGCCAGCCATTCCTGGTATTCCACGACTTGCAAGAATCCGGCATTCATCTGCTTGATCACCTCATCTCTGATCTTTAATGCCCATTTCGGCTTCATTCTTCGCAGCTTCTGCTTGACTGGCTTAACGTTCGGATCAATGGGAATGAAGTGTTGCACAATATCAGGGTCAATGCCTGGCATATCTTGGTACGACCATGCGAAAGCTTCAATGTTCTCTTCCAAAACCTCTACTAATGATTCTCTCTCTTACGGCGACAGTGTTGATCCAATTTTAGTTATTTTAAGTGATTCATCCGTCCCTAAATTGATTGAAATTAATTCATCCATGTTAGGTTGAGCGTGCCCCTTTCCATATTGCTCGTCAAACTCAGGAGGAACATCCTCTCGCGGGTCTATATTCATGCCATACAAATCCAGAGATGATAAAAAAGAGACTGCAAGAGAGATGAGAAGAGAATGAATACTTTCTTTATTGATTGAAAGTTGAATAACAGAACACAGAAGATGAAACAAACTGACACTCGTACCTCCTTAAATGAGGTTGAGGTTTTTATTAGAAACAAGGAAATCCTACACTACTACAAAGAAAGCAGGGAAATCTTATTATACTAAAGACACCTACAAGTTATCATCAGGTGGAAGTGACTCGATCTCCTCACAATCATGGGTGAAAGGACAATCTTCAAAGCCCCAGTTTGGTAAAGGTGGAGTCGTGGGTTCAATTGGATAGATCGCCTCGACTTCATAAGTATGCACTTCAAGACACAGAACCGCCTGCTCGAACATATTTGTCATGGCACCAGCATCAAGGTCTTCAACCCAATCCTTTTCTTCTTTACCAGCCCCACTGGTAACAACATCATCGACCACTGAAGCGGTGAGAGCTCCTTCAATAACCTGTACATACTCGAATCCTGACAGTAGCACTTCTGACAATTCCTGACTGATCTCACAGATTGGCACTCGACTATTTCGGTTCATCTCTATATCTCCCTTCAACGTGACCACTGACCCCTGGTGTGGAAACTTGATTTTCTGATGAAGTGACGACGGTACAGCCCCGGTTGGATGAATCCACGGTCTTCCTAAAAGCAGATTAAAACTGGCTGGCACATCTAGGATTTGAAAATCAACCTTAAATTCAACTGGCCCAATAACAACTGGAAGAGTCACCATTCCCACAACTTCTCTACGAGTATTGTCATAAGCCCTGACAGTCTGTCCTGATGGAAAGAACTCAGATGGTTCGATCCCCAATGTGGTTGTAATACTGAGCGGACATACATTCAATGTTGATCCGTTGTCAACTAAAACTGAGGGAATTCTCTTTCCCATGACATCTACAGTGATGTACAAAGCCTGCAGATGATTACTCCCACTCATGGGTAGGTCGGATTCGATAAATGAGATGAATGGTCCATGATAAACCGGATTTACCAAACCTACCAAACCCTCAGGAGACGTATCAATAGGAACCTGCACCTGATTGAGCAACCGAAGCACTATCTGTCTGTGTTTCTGTGAAGCCATGAGCAATCCCCAAATGGTAATGTTAGCATGTGTTCTCTTCAACTGTTTCAGTATCTCTTCCTCTTCTTCTATGACATATGATCGCCGACCCTTCTCTAATTCCCCCAACGGATCACTGGCTTCTAAATGAGCTGGCTTGAAATGGCGTCCGCCTCGAGTCAGATGGTCTACTTCCTCATTACTAGCCCACATGTTCTATATGGTCTCAGGTGTGTTCATGAGATCTTCCCACTCAATCATACAAATCAAATCTTCAACAACAGTGAATGCATAAGCAAAACTAGGCCATTTGTGGGAATCGACCCATTGAAGCCTAGGATAAGTAGTACAATAGACAATCTCTCCATCTTCTCGGGTGACTTTGGCAACTGAAGAGGTTCTATTCTCAAAATGTTCTTACAAGATAACCTGACTCAACTCTTCGGGTGAAGAAGGAATAACTGGTTCAACTTCTGCAGGCAAATCATCCCACCCTGTAGGAATGATAGGTTCATCAGAAATCTTTCTCGATGGATAGAGCACATAATAATCGAACTTGCCACTTGATTCTCCTAACAATCCGACTTCCGGATCTTCTGCTAGATACCTCTCTTTCAACTGACGTTGGGAACACCCACTTCTAGGAGCTTTTTCGAGAACTTCAGGTTGCTCAGGTTCTCATACTGATACAATTCCCCATCATCAAGTGAATCCTGAACCAGTTTCCCTAAGACCATGCAATTTTCTGTGTCACGCCCAAATATGTTGTGGTACTGGCAAAAAGGCTTACGGAAACGGGGTATGAGTGGGGTAATGAGGCCTTGGGACCGGGCTTGGTAAAAGGCTTCGGTTAGGGTAGTTTTGAGTGGGACATATAGGCGGATTGGGTGACGAATTTTTGGATCGTCGAGGCCCAGGGCATTGATTTGAGCTAGTGGCAGTACAACATGGGTTGGGAGAGGGTTACTGGTGACATTTGGTTGACTTGGTAGATTTGGTGGGGCAATGACTTTCTTGTCAATGAGGTCTTGGATTTCATGGCGGAGGCACATGCATTGGTTGGTGTGGTGGCCTTTAGATTGGTGGAACTGACAATACTCATTTTCTTTGAAGTTTCTGGGCAAAGGATCTGGAAGAGGTCGGGGTTCTAAAGGGGCAAGGAGACCACGTGCCTTTAATTTCTAGAGGACACGTTCTAAGGACATGTAGAGATTGGTGAACTGGCGGGCTGGCTCTCTAGCTTGGAATAGGTGATTTGGTTGGGTAGCTTGAATAGGTTGGGTGATGGCATTGACTTCAGGGTTGGGTTTGCGGTTGAGAGGTGGTTGGCGATTTCTGAAGGGTTCTTCGGCCTTGAGAGCCCCACTAGCCAGAGCATCTTCAACTTGAGTACCAACAATAACAAGGGCTTTGAAATTGGGGAAATACTGCGATAACAAATACTTGTTGTAAATGGGCAAGAGACTCTTCAGTACCATCTGCACCTGCTCATCATTTGTAGGCCTGTGGGTCATCTACGAAGCTTTCGCCCTCCATCTAGAAATGAAGGCAGAGAAACTCTCCCTCAGTTCTTGTTTAGTAGTCTCAAGATCCCTACGAGTCACATTAATCTCAGTGTTGTACTTATAATGATCAGTGAACTCATTACAAACATTCTCCCATGTCTTCAACTTAGTCTCATCTAAAGATAGAAACCACTTCGAGGCTGACCCTTTCAATGATTCATGAAACATCTGAGCCAACAGCTCATCATTAGCTCCACGAGGTTGCATCGCCATCACATACATCTTCAAATGGGTTTTAGGACAACCCATCCCATCAAACTTCTCTAATTCCGGCATCTTAAAACTGAACGGCATACGGGCCTTGGGAAACAGTGAATAAGAAGTAACATCAACCATGTCATCAGACTGACTCATCCCCTTCAGGGCTTTCTCTAAGGCTTCAACCTTACTCGACAACATAATCGGATCCCCAGACAGGAACCTAGATCCATCGGGCTCGCCATCCAGATTGATGGGCTTGGATTTGACACCTAACTGGGCCTTGGCACTGTCATCAACTTGGGTCTGGATAGGTGGATCAGAGGTACTCTTCGAGTTCTCTAAGTGGGTCTCCCTAACCTAATCTGTATTGGTCTATTTATCTTGGGACATTTTCTTAATTTGTTCAGTCTCACGGGCCAGGGCATCAATCCTGTCCATGATAGCATTCAACACTGTAGCAGTGGTGCTGGATTCTCCATCAGCCATTGTGGGTGTGGTTGGGGGTTCAATACTGAAAAGGCGACCTCTAGAATCACGACGCTAGGCCAGAATTCCACACCATGAAATTGGATTTTTTAGAAAAAATGGATGAGTCCATGATGCTCAAAACCTATTGACAGACTATCAAAGAGGTGCTATCCAAACAGAAAGAAAGAGAAATGAGAAAACCGTCCTATCATAATTCCAACTCACTTCCCTATTTCACAAGGGTACTTCCTTAGAAATTAGGGAACAAATCAAAATCACCAATAGGGGAATAAAACATAATCAGCCAATCAAGGCTCAAAGAGCAACACCAATGACCAGTCCTTCATTCTCAGGACATTTTCCTTTGAATCGAAGGTCTCAGTCAAAACAAGCCAAAACAACCTAATCACAGAAGGGTATGCATCCTTTAGAATATTCTCTTCCATTCTCGAAATAGTCCTTTCATTTTAAGGACCAAAAATCCTTAAAGTAAAGGGCCTATATCAAAAATATCAAAGTTTATCTAAAGGTGCCATATCCCTAAGGGTTTTAGCATTCACAAACAAGGCTCACGTCAAACAGGAGTAATTTCGGCAGCATAACAACGCAATTATGTGCTAAAAGAAATTCGGCAGCATAACGGCGCAGTTGTGTGTCAAAATTAAAATTTCGGCAGCATAACGGTACAATTATGTGCCAAAAAGGAATTTCGGCAGCATAACGGTACAATTGTGTTGCAGAAAATCGGGCAGCATAACAGGTGTGTGCGAACACTGAAAGGTAGAGTGTCTTACAGGCTGTCTACATAGACTAATGCAAAGGGTAGGTATAAAGGTTCCTATTGCAGACCAATCCATATACCTAACAACATGTGACACATGGCGTGCCGCGTGGGTCAAACGGTACTGATTGGTCATTGATATACCCCGAGTGGTACTTGACAATAGGTTGATGGTTTCGTCATGATTGCCCTAGTGTCGAGTGGAGACAGGGATCAGGACTAGACCATTGTTTGGCAAGGCAACATCGTCCTATCACACAATGACATGCAGCTAATATAACTAAAATGATATGCAATCACACAAATGCAAGTGGTTGATTTTATTTAATTTAAGAAATTAAATAGCCCAATTAAATTAAGTGAAGTTTAGCCCTCGACATCCCCAGTGGAGTCGCCAGTTCTGTGGACCAGCCTTTTAGTCGGGCTTATGGGTCCACATCATCACCGGACGGTGATTAGGGATTTTTAGAAAACAAACAAAGGAGTCGCCACCTTATTTTTAAGGAATAAAGAAAGCATAAAAATGTTTTATTTTAAAATCAAAAACAAAACCAACCCATTCCAATGAAAAGACAGTCTACAAACCAGAGTTGCATCCGGGGGCTAGGTTACGACGTGGGAAGGTTCCAAGCTTTCACTTGTAGGCACCCACCTCGCCCTAATTAAAGGACTTCTAATTTATTTGGGCTATTTAAATTCTTAATGCAAACAATCCTAAATAATCTAATCAACCAACAAAATAGTGATATAAATGCTATAATCTATATTAGTTATATTAATAATAAAAAAATATATACAAACAAACCCTAAGAACCTAGAATACCCTATGGGCATCCTCGGGCGGACTTGAGCCCTATTAGCGCCTACGTAACTTACTAGTATCACCTAGCAAGTATCAAAGTCCACATAGTTCAACTACCCTAGGACTCTCCTATTGTAATCGATCACATCATCAAAAGTATTCAACCTAATTCAGGACTCTAGCTTCGAGAGTTTTTATCCGTTTAAAATCATTTATTTGAAATCATCTCAAATTAAAAGACTTTTTCAAAATCCAAATATTCTAAACAATTATAGAATTCAATTCCAATTGAAAATCTTTTTCAAAGATTATTCAAGAAAACAAATCATATAGGGAGGAATCTCATTCCAAGGTAAAAAATCTTAAAACATTTCAAATTCTTTTGAAAAATCATTTAATAATCAAATCTCTCATAAAATCATGTTTATTTTATAAATATTATATCAAAAATCTTTTTATAAAATATCTCGAAGATTGACTCTCAAATCAATTAAAACACCTAATTCAGATCATGATCTTTACAACAAAGGACAGTCCTAGGGAAAGTCAAGTGACCTTCCTAAGCCTAGGGTCTCTAACTAGCCCTAAAGTTTGTCTAAAAACCTAAAATCCTAATGCCAATGCATGCTGGAATTTTAAATAAATTAAACAAATATATATCCAAATCAATTCTACAATGCATGAAAATGCTCCTAAACAAACCCGAACAGATTTGAGTATGAACTTTAAACCACTCTAAAAACTATGAAAACAAAGAATAAAAAATGTGAAGATGGCCTAGCATGCTCTCTACATGAATATACTATGAAAATGCTATAAGAATCATGCAAAATATGACTTAAAAATGATAATTAAGCCATTTAAAACACATATTCAAACCTGGACAGATTTGAATACGTGCTTAAAACACCTCAAAAAATCATTTTTAATCCACAGAAATAATAAATAAGCACTCTAGCATACAATCTAACATACTTGACTAAATTGCCATGCAAAATCATATCAAAAACTATACAAAAATATGCTTAAATAATTAATTTATACACAAAGGGAGGATCTTACCTTCGCACGCTCCCTCGTACACAATTTATATATTCAAACAATTAAATTCATGGCAAGTGTTTAAATAATTATAAAAAGCATAAACAAAAAGACTCAGGACTCATCACATGTCAAAATAACATATTAACACATTCATATCATCATTAATACCATCAATCAAACATTAAGAGATTCAAATAACAATATGAACATATCAATATCTATTCTAAACATGCTTACACATAAAATAATGATAAAGCTAATTCTAATCATGCATATATACATAAAATCATGACAAAGCTAACCCTAACTTGTATACCCACATAAAATCACAATAAAACTACATTAACCCTAGACATGCATACTAACATAAAATCTCAATAAAGTTAGCTAACCCTAGACATGCATACTAACATAAAATAATGATAAAGCTAATTCTAATCATACTTAATCACATGAAATCATAATAAACAACACCCTATTCTAAACATACTAACTTCACATAAAATTATAACAAATAACACCCTATTCTAAGCATATAAATATATTATACAAACATCATGGATAATCAAACTCAACCTAAGACTAACAAAATCATATATATATATATATATAAACAAGAGATGAAAATTTACATAGGAATCAAAAACCAAGATAGAATACTCATCTTTCCTCTCTCTTGATTAATCTCCTTCAAGCTCCAAGCTTATGGTCCTTCTTCTTCTTTCTCCTTCACTCTAGTTCTCTTCTCCAATGGTGTAAGAATGAAAAATCATATCTGTAGCCTCTTTTTTCTAACCCTAGAATCCTTTTAACCTTCCCCCTCAACTCTATAGTAGTGTATTTATAGAGTTAGGGTTTAAGAACCTTGAATGGTTGGAATTAATCCATCTAAGAACAATCCTAAGGCTTAGAATGAGTCTCCCTAGGGTTTGCAAGTTGAAACCCTTCGAATTATATTCAAAAAATCGAACCAAATCGGCCAAAATGGGTGGGAAACTTCCAAAATTATAAAATATGATTGAACATCCTGGTGACCATCCAAGGCTGGACAGTTGGCCGTTGGTCACCTTGTGAACTTTCCCCAATTTCTCTCATTTTCAATGGGATTTCGTATTTTGTCCATATTTTGGTCAATTCTCATCCAAATTCGATGATCCAGGTATCAAAACTACCGTGTTTTGATCCTCCACATTTTTAGAAGGTTTTTGGGTCAAAAATACTTGACAATGGCCATAGGTTTTAGCAAAAAGCTAGCCAATTGACCCGGTTGTGTCAAAATTGATCATATGACCATTCCTTGTTTTATAAAATTGATCAATTTGGCTTGCATCACTTCTAAAAACATGGTTTTAATATGAAATTGGTACTTGAAAACATATTTTAAAAATATTTGATTTTGGTGAAAATGATCAATTCACGGTCAATTTGATTGAAACCCTAATTCAGCTCATTCTTACCCGTGGGATCGATTTGGGATGAATCTATCTCAACCATTCAAAAGTTCAATTAGCACTCCAACTACACTTCCCACATCCATATAAACCTCATGAAACAATCCGTTTCGAATTCGAAGGTCATTTGGAAATTACACGAGAAAAAGGACGAAAACGCTCATCAATTTGCAAAAACCCTAATTACCTATCGAGCTCTCATCAGAATGTCATGAAAAATTATAGGAATGTTCTAAAACACCTCAAAAGTCGAATGCAATACAAATGGATTGATTCCAATCCAAATGTACACATGAAATAATGAATTGTTCTTTTCCTCAGAAAAGGGCAATTTGGGTAATTTGGTCTTTACAAGCCAATTCCTCACCAAATAATCCACTCTTCGAGCTGATCATTTGCATAAATATATGATAGAAATAATTGGTAAAAATGGGGTGTCCACAACTGCCGGTGGGGGGGAGAGAGGATTGGATGCACCGTCGCTGATCGTCGGAGTGGGTGTCGAATAGGCATGAGTTTGTGAGGCAAGATTAGAGATGGGGTTTGGATGGGATGAGAGAGAGTGAACCATTGATGTCAGCATCATTGATGGCATAAAAGGGCGTGTCTTTTTATACTATATCCTCTCATATTCTCATGCTATTAGAGTCATTAGATTGCCTCTCATCAATGGCTATTAATATGTGTATTTTAATTTTAAGGTGTAGTTTTATGTGTGAGGGGATCCCATCCCATATATATATATATATATATATATATATATATATATATATATATATAAGGTCACGTTCCCCTTACACCCTACTTTGACACATATGTTTACACATCATTTTCAAAATACCACTGTAGGTCGAACATTTTGAGAAACAGACCATCACAGTTTTTTATAGTGATATTTCTTAAAATCTAACGGTTGGATCACTATGATTTTTTGTATACATGACATGCATCAGGAAGATATTGAATCCAATGGTCAATTCGTCAAAATATTTGTCATAGGTAGTATTTTGAAAACGAGGTGTAAACATATGTGTCAAAATAATATGTAAGGGGAACGTGACCCATATATATATAGGGTGGATTTGTCAACTGTTCGAAGACATTTGGATAGAGCTGCTTATGCTCTGTCAACATTTAGTTCAATTATTTGGAAAGTTATACCTCCTTATTCGATTGTGGCCGGGGCCATTCTTAAAGGAGGATCACCTTGTGTAATCTTCCTTTTATTCTTGAATAAAAACCCCCATCTTTTAGGTGAAAAAAAAAAAACATGATGGATTCAAAACTAGATGCAAAATGCATTGGATTCGAGTTTCAATGGATTCATTTTTCTCCAAGACACAAAAGTGCATGAAAACTTGTGCTTGGTTTAAGAAGAGAGAGAGAGAGAGAGAGAGAGAGAGAGAGAGAGGAGGCGATATATGGATTCCCACCATTAGAGCACTGGATCCAAATGACTATTTCTTTTACTGTAGCATATCCAAAAAATGCATTTGAATGTAAAAAAAAAATGGATCCAACCAATGGAGTTACTCTTTGGACACAAATTTCAAAAGGTAGATATTTAACTAATTTAAGTATTCAATTTTAGGGGCAGACCTTTGGGTACAAGGGGAAGAAGACCTTTAGATATTAGGGGGAGAAAATTTTTAAAATAATTTATAATATTTATAAAAGGTTATAAGGATTTAAAAATAAATAAAAAAAATTAATGAAGGGGAAACTGCCCCCAATCTGAAGGTGGCTCCACCCATGTCGACACTAATTTAACTCAAAATTTGGAGAAAATAGTCTATTCCAACTCAATTTTCAACTTAGAAAAATAGCGGTGGATCAAACCATTTTACAGTGTCAAAAAATAAGTGGAAAATACACTTTGTCCCCCTAAATTATAGGTCATTTTCAAATTGAACCCCTATAGTTTTATTAGCAATAAATCCCAATAATTTGTCTCCTAAACTATTAGATTGTATCAAATTATCCCCTTTTATCAATTAACCATCTTTTTTTTTTTTTTTTTTTTTTTTTTTTTTTTTGAAAAATTATGTTATACTTGTTATTTTTTTATGCAATATTTATTCTAAATTGTTAATGTGCCTTCAAGTATATTGGTAAAGTTTTATTATTTTTCTTAATATATTTTATTTATTATGAATTTTAAATAATTCTTAAAAATTAAAATATATTGAGAAAAAAAAAAACTTCAGCGATATGTTTATAGACACATTAGCAATTTAGGATAAATACTGTATTTAAAAAAAAAAAAAAAAGTCTTACATTATTTTTTAGTCAAAGAAACAAATAACTAACTGACAAAAATGAATAATTTGATACAATATTCTAATAGTATATGAGACAAATTATTGCAATCAAAATCATATCGGTCCAACCTGAAAATGACTTGTAGAAGGAGAAAGTATAATTTTCCCAAAGAATAAAATAAATTATCTTCAAGCTAAGCTGGACGTTTTGCAAGTAGTGTACATGCATGAAATGTGTGGACTCGGTTTGAAACTTAATTATGGAAGACATTTTTTGCCTTGGTTTGGGCACTTAGCCACCTACTTACAAATCATATCCCATGCATGAATTACCTTTTGCCCTTTTCTTTTCTCTTTAATTTTTCCTGTAAACGTTGAGACTACTTAGCAGTCACATCTCTCTACTATAAACAAAATTATTCTCAACTTTAGGTAAAATAGAGCACCATCCCAAAGTAGATGCTTGATGTGGTTTGGGAATAATATATTGGTGGGATGATGAAATTAGCATTTGCTAATTTAATTCAAGTCGGTAAATACTTAAATGACTGTTAAATCTCGATTATTTGAGTGATAATTTATGCCACTTGAATGATGTAAAGGCCAGTTAATTCTTAAGTGACTTAGGCAAAGTCAGTAGTTGCTGATTGGATCATAACTCAATATATTGTATGATATAGAAAAAAAATCAATAGATTTAGGAGATATAATTATTAAGGAACTAGTCTGATTCAAATATAATTAATAAGAGTTAGGATCCATTTGCATTAACTTTTTTAAAAATTAAATTTAAAATTCTACGTGATTTAAAAGTTTGGTGGGGTCAGTTGAGAGGTATGTGATAGGATGGATAGCAAAACTTTAATACTAGAAATAATGATGGCAAAATTTAAGGGTTAAATTCCCAAACTTGTTCCAATATTAGTTTTAATTATTAGATATATTAAGTAGCATAACAAATATATCCGATCTTTTTCTTTTTTGAAATTTCACTACTCTTTGTTTCTTTTTTTTTCTTTTTTTTTGGGGGGTGGGTGGGTTTGGTTTACAATTAATTCAATCAAATCTCATGTTTCAAACAGTAAAAACTGTGGGAGCCACAAATTAAGGGGGAAATAATTAAAGCTCCTCCCGGCCTCCACGTGATTCTCTATTTCTCATTTGGTGACGACTCTCTTGCTAAAAAACTAAAAACTTCCCGTACACAAAGCAACGCATCATATCACATGCTCTGACAATGCTTTTGCATAATTCTTTTGCATGTTGGGATGAGTGGAGAAAGAGAGATAGCAGGGGACTGTTTGGAAACTCCAAACACTGTTCAGCATGGTCGGTCTTAAAATTAATTTTTAGGGCCTTAAGTAGGCAGGGACGAAGCATTATTAGCATGCAAACAGCACTTTGGCCGCCTCCTATTTCACCAACTACATTTGGCCAATTTCAGCAGGTCGTGATTGGAAAGAGCTTGGTCTCCATTGTTGGAATTTGATCATTGGAACACCCACGTTAAGGATAAACTACAGTTGCATGCAATATAAAAAAAAAAAAAAACAAGTCAAATAAATACAAAATAGAAAAAACTTAAAAGATCTTGGCAGTTTGTCCTCATAGATATATAGAAGAGGGAAGATGTTCTATACTTTATATTTATTTATATAGAAAGGAAAGCGTAGCATAGCATAGCATGCGTGTTATAGCCTTTAATTTTAATATACATTAATTATTGGCTTCCTCTTTGACATTTTGAGATCGATTTTTTATTTACTGGTTGAAGTGGAAAGATATTTTTAAAAGCACTAGGGTAACATGCCCTCCAACTTTTCGAGACGCGTACATATGGCACTATGAGTGTCGCAGTGATGCCAGTTTGATTGAGGACTTCCGTATTGTTGCGAGATAAGTGGCGAGGTCTTGATGACAAGATTAGCAACTGATCCACAAATGATCATAATACTGTAGAGTATCAAGTCAACTTGAAAATTATTCTGCTTTTAGCTAGAGTTGTTCCAGCCCATTGATGTGTTATTTATTTATTTATTGACATAAATTACAATGTTTTTGTTCTAATTAAGTATTAGAGCTTGCTATGAGGAAGTGAATTTACTGCGCGCTTTTTCAGCATCTTCATATATATATCGGTGGGAATTTTTATATATATATATATAAGTAACATTGATTATATAGTAAAGGGATCTGGGGATATAATGATCATATATCTTCAATCTCTAGAGCCCTAGTTTATTTGGGATGCAAAAGGCAAGTCATGTCTTTTTATTAAAAATTTGGACTTAAGGAACTACCAGAATCTTAGAGACCTAATGTGACAAAGGCTCCATTTGGATCGATTAGCTAGCTTCGTCGATCTAAAATTACTCTTAGAGTTTAAAATTCCACTATATTTAAGAGATGAGAAAATAATCACTTCAAAACGACTTGAAGAGTGATAGGATGATTGGCCCATTGAAACTAGACCTAATTAGCTTTCACCACAATCGCTTATAGTATAAAAATTTTGATGTGTGAGAAGATGGTTTAGACATAACTCTACAGATATATGTGCGAAGAAATAGATTTTCAAAAGTGATTTTAGGCCTAAAATCTAATGATTTTGGGTACCGTTTGGCATAGCTTTTTAGAGTCTTCAAATGAGCCTTCCTAGCCTTAAAAGTCATTTAAGAATTTTTTTTATTTTACTTTTTATTTTTTTGGTGATTGGTGAATTCATGAAAGTGGGCTTTTACTGAAAACTCTGTTATTGGGAAGTCTATTTAGGATAAGCTAGAAAAGTTAGTTTTGAAAACCCATGGGATGGTAATCACTTTAAGACGACTTGGAGGTTGATAGGATGGTTGGCCGAAATTAGGCCTTAGCTTTTGTCACAATCACTTCTAGTATAAAAAGATTGATGTGTGAGGAGATGGTTTTGACATAACCCTACAGAAATATGTGAAGAAATAGATCTCCAAAAGTGATTTTAGGCAAAAATAATCCGAACGGGCCTATAATCTAATGATTTTGGGTAGCGTTTGGCATAGCTTTTGAGAGTCTCCAAATGAGACTTCTTAGCCATAAAAGTCTTTTATTTTATTTTTTTGGGTTTGGTGAATTCATAAAAGTGGGCTTTTCTTACAAGTCTGTTATTGGGAAGTCTATTTAAGAGAAGTTAGAAAAGTTAGCTTTTGAAAACCTATGTTTGCAAGCATATCTTCCATACTTTTTTATATAAAAGACTTTTAAAATATGCACTTGCAAAATATTATTATTATTATTATTTTTCCTAATTGGCTTCTTAAAAAGTCCATTATAAAATTTACTTCTTAATAAATGACTTCCTATTTTAGGAAGCTATGCAAACGCTATCTTAGTCTTTATGATAAAGCTGTGCAACTAGCTTCTCATTTCAACTTAGGAATTTGGGTTTACACCCAGGCTGGTGTGCCCATGGGTTTGCCTAACCTGATTAGGATAATCCATCTTAAAGCATATGTTGGGTGATTCTATTCCCACCACATAAACTATTAGTAGCACCCACTAATTAATGATATTTTTATTTATTACTTTACCCACATATAAAATTACTATTAAATACAAAAATAATACAAAAATACAAAAATAATCAAACTATATTTAATTTTAGATAATTAAATACAAAAATAATCAAACTACTTCTTCCGACCATCATTGTTTTCTCACGTTCATATTTCTTCCATAAACCCTAATCTCAAAAACCCTTATACTCTCACAAACACAACCTAAAAATATATTCAAAAAAGGCATTTATTGATCAATGGAGAATGAGTTGGCCGTGTGGAAGGATTCAAACAATGAAAATTTATATTTTTTCAAGTATGATGTAAATTTTTTTAAGGTTTTTTTTTTTTTCTTTTTTTTTTTTTTTTTTTTTATAATCACGAGTAATTGCTTTTGTTCATACCTATACAATTGAATATCAAACAATGTTTATACAGGATGAATTGAATAACTTACAACGTTCAGCCCGCCAACCAACCGTAAAGCTATGTTCATCAAGTGCTATTAATTAAACATTACATAATGTTCAATAGGGATCGGGCGAACATATCACTATGTTCAGTTATCCTAATCGAACAAATAGATATATTCATAAGGGATCATTGAACATTTTAGAATGTTTATTAGACACAAGTTGGATTAATAGAGATTACAGCCATGAGAGAGAAAATTTGAGAAAAGCAGCTTTTTATTGATCGTTCCAAGCTAGAGAGGTTATTCCCAGCTACAATCAAGATTTAAATATTTATAAAATCACGTGTTAACCTCAATTCAGTTGAGATTTGGTAAGCACGGGTGTCGATCCACAGGAAACTAATTTCAGTCACAGAAAATAATTTGAACGTAACTCTAATTAAAGAATGGATTCAAGGTTGATTTTGTTGGTAATGTGGGCTTCAAGTATATTGAAGCAAAAATACTAATTCTAATAACAAACAGTTTAAAGGGGATTTAACTTATGGAATGAGGGCAACTTGGGTAAAGAATCCATTTGAATATCATTTATGTACTAAGGTTGTATAAAATAGCAATTCTGGTATTTATGAATGGTGGCTCATCCAACTACAAGAAGGAATCGCCAAACAAATATGATAAATGGTGGATTTAGCATTCTTACCCTTAAAACGCATGGATTGTCATACGAAGCATGCACAATCCATCCTAATTAGGCCTAAGTGTGCTAAATCTTACATTTATCCCAATAAACACCATTGCAAAGTTTTATAATTGTATTCACAGAAAAACAATCATATATTCAATATTTGACAATAAAGCATGGATTAAAATAATCTCTTTTAACTATGCAATCACATAATACACAAGAAATGTTATTTATACAACTAAAAATTACATAAAGTATTCAAACTCCATTCTCACCCAAGCTTGAGACTTAGTTGGCCATGAATGGTTGGAAAGCTCTCTTCTCCATGGATGCTCCAAGTTTGACAGGATGGATAATGAGAAAAATGACTAAAACCCCTAAAAAGGAAAGGGAAAAGCTTTCTATAATTGGAAAATGTTGTCTCAAATATATAACCCTAGAGGGGGGGTGAATAGGGTTTATGGCAAACTTTTGCAATTAATTTCCAAACAAAATTAGAGTTCAATTACAAATAGCAATAACAATAATTTAAATGCTAGTAACTGAAAGAGAGAAGGGAAGAGAAATCAAACACAACGATTTTAACGAGGTTCGGACTCCGCCTACTCCTCGTCTTGTGCGTCATCCCAAGGATTCCCAACAATTCACTAAGGATTAACTCCTTCAAGGTGGAAAAACCTTTACAAGATCTTCTTTATCCCAGGTGGAAGACCGTCACTTCAAGATCACAAAGAACTTATCAAATGGCTCACAAAGAACCCCCAAAATGTGCTCACAAAGAACACCCTTTCAAGTCTCACAAAGAGCACTTGAACAAATACAAGAATACAAGAGTAGGTGTACACAATAAATGCTTCAAATAAGCTGATATACACAAGTATTGCACAACTAATAGCTTCTCAAATGAATAACTAGTATAGCTCAAGAGTTTGGTAAAGAGAAACTTGAATGATGAATGTTTTCACAATGAATGATATTGACTAGAGTTGTTGTGTTGTGAATAAATGAGGAACTAACTTCTTAAATAGCTCTCATGGTCTGATATGACCATTTGATATGAGCTTCAATGCTATTGGATGAAAGGAGAAGAGCAGGGCTCATTAAATGCTCGGATTTCTCAAAATAGAAATAGTCGTTTTTAAGTTGCAAGTCGATTAGTCGACTAGGCCATTGGTGTTAGTCGACTAGACAGTTCAAAAATCAAAGCATTTTTGTTCCCAAGTCGGTTAGTCGACTAGGCACATTTTCTTAGTCGACTAGACAAGTTAAAATATGTTTTCAAAAATCCTCGAGCATGGTTAGTCGACTAGGATGGTTTGGTTAGTCGACTAGACTAGTTAAAAAATGTTTGAAAAATTTCTCGGGCACGGTTAGTCGACTAGGCAAAGCTGTTTAGTCGACTAGCTCTTCTGCATTTCCAACTATGGCTACTGGGCTGCTTTTAGTCGACTAGTCAAGAGTGTTAATCGACTAATGACCACTCTAGTCGACTAATCAATATGTTTAATCGACTAAACTCAGATTTTTCAAGAACTTAGCTACTGTACCATGATTAGTCGACTAGACTAAGTGGCTTAGTCGACTAGACTAAGTGGCTTAGTCGACTAGACATGCTTTTGAGCTAAAAACTTGAAATTTCTAAGTTTATTTCAACTTAACATATCCAATGTAGTTCGCTAAAGTTTTCAAGAGCATTTTTGCAAGTTTTCTAAGGTCAATGAATGCTAATGCAACATGAGAAAATTTTTGATTGAGCTATACAAGGTAGATCAAATGAGTAGCCTTACAAAAATAGTTCCTAAACATCTTGTTCTTCAAAGGTCTTCAATGATTGACTTCAAGATGTCATCCTCAAGCTCCATGATTCAATGTCTTGCATATTTGCACACTTTGGAAGCTTTGAGTGAGTTTATGAGCTCTAACAAGATATGACTTTGATACTATGGAGACAAACACACTTAACCATTTGTTAGTAACTAAAGTAATGTTTGTTGATCATCAAAATATGGTCAATGCAATTGACTTTAGGGCCAACAGAAAATAACTTAGGAGTAATAATGGCTGCTGCCTAGGGTTATATAACTTTCCTTATATAGGCTGAAAAGACCAAACTGCCCTTAAAAATACTAAAAAAATAAAAAAAAAAAAAAAAAAAAAAAAAAAAAAAAAACTAGGCAAATCTGGCAGTTTACGAGACCTCTATTGATAGGGAATCGCTATCGATAGAACTTTTATCGATAGCGATATTCACTCTATCGATAGAGTGCTTAACTTATTACATTAAATCCACAATCAGAGAAAATTGGCTATCAATAGGAAACCTCCTCTATCGATAGGACTATAACATTCTTTCATCTTGAAATGGCTCAAAGAATTTTGGCTATCGATGGAAGTCTCTATCGATAGAAAATGCTCTATCGATAGACAATTGAATTCTGCAATTTGCTGCATTTTTTACCTCTTCTCACTTCCAGTCTTCATCAAACACATTTTCGCATGAGAATGTCGTCCAATTTAATGTCTCATTAAGTCCTCTTTATTAAGTGTTAGCAAAACTGTGCAATTTCGAGCCAATTCCCTATAAAAGCGAAAATAACATTATTAACTGAAATTACTAAAAACTAACATTACTATACAGTTATAAGACATAAGAAAGCATAGCAAACCCAATAAATAGGCTATGATTGTGTAGCAATCATTTACTCCTCGTGAAATGAAGAAGAAAAGTCTCCTTTTGTGATAGAAATAATACATACATATATATATATATATATATATATATATATATATAGATATATAGATATATATATTTGGGACTTTTTGGAACAATGTAGGTGTAAACAGGTTTGACTTAAGTAAGGTTAGTTTGGGTATTATAGAGAGTGTATGTAGCAAAATATATATATTTTTTAAATTTTATTAGTGGGTGCAAATAGCAAGTGGGTGCTACTAGCTAGGGGTGCAACTCGGATCGGATCGAACCGAATTGAGGGTAAATGAGGACTAATCTGAACTAATTCGGATTAGGCTTTCAAGTATCAGGACCAATCCAAATTGAATTCGAACTCGTTCTAGACCAATCATAATTCAATTCGGATTGGACCACGGTTCTTTATTTAATAAAAATATATATATATGAAAAAATGGCAATTTACATAATATTTAGATATGAATATGTTGTTATGTGGGAACTGGAGATTCCATGTAATTATGGGAATTATATTTTATCAGATTTATATTAAAAAATTAAGTAGGATACATTGATTGACATGTATTAAATAATAATGTGGCATGACACATACATGTTAGGGCTTGTGAGACATGTATTAAATGATGATGTGACATGACACATATGTTGAGGATTGGGGATTTTGTAATAATCGGGGGATTATTATTTATGTTGAGGATTGGGAATTATACATATTTATGGGGATTACGTATAAACTTGGGGATTATGCACAAAAATTTAAATAACGACATTTTTTTTTTTTTTATTTACGTTGGATGGGGAATGTAGTACGAAAAAAAAAATAATGATAAGTTCATTGGTGTAAATATTTTTGAATGAGGTTCGTTCACATAATATTACGAAATTTTGGGTTTATAAGCGTAATTTGCCAAAAAAAAAAAAAGAATTAAAATTTAAAAAATTTCCTAATATTCAATTCAATTATAGCTACATAAGGACTTAACAATGTTAAATTCATATTTCCACATAATTAAACAATTGAACAAAATAACAATTAAGTATTAACCATTATGTAAAGTAACAATAATAAAATAAAGGGCAATTTCCATGAATAATCCTAAGTTTCCAAAATATTACGCCTAAAAATCCGATCCAAAACATATTACGGATATACACCTATTATTGTTTTTTTGAACGAAATTACTCTTAAAGTTGAAATTTGACCAATTTGTACAGGATCCCCAATTTTATGTATAATCCCAAAAAATAAACAGAATCTTCAATCCCCAATTTATCGATCTAATAATAATATTGGTAAGAATCCTCAATCCACTTTATATCACGTCAACATTTAATGCTGGTCATTCAATGTCCCCCGTTTTTTTGTAAAAGAATCCTCAATTTAATGTATAATCTCCAAAAAATAAACAGAATCTCCAATCCCCAATTTATCTAATAATCATCAATATTGTTAAGAATCCCCATCCCACTTTATGTCACATCAGCATTTAATGCTGGTCATTCAATGTCCCCCGAATTTTTTGTACGAGATCCCCAATTTTATGTATAATCCCAAAAAATAAACAGAATCCTCAATCCCCAATTTATCGAATAATCACCAATATTATTAAGAATCTCCAATCCACTTTATGTCACATCAACATCATGCATGTTATTCATTCAGTTTGCGCTTTCCAAGAACATCAAATCAATCAAATCTTGTCTACTCTATTGGTTATTCTTAGTAATATTGGGGATTGATGATTATTTGTAATTCTCGTGATCCTTTGTACTATTGGGGATTGGGGATTATACACAAAATTGGGGATTGTGTTGATTATTGGTGACTCTTCAATTATTTTTTTAATTCATCCATACAAAAATTTTGACCATTTCAATGGTCAAATTGTAAATACCCATATGAGTAGAGGGTATTTATGTCCTCAAAAAATATTTGCGTCATTAGTTTTGGATCGGGTTTGTAGGCGTAATATTTTGGAAACTTAGGATTATTCATGGAAATTGCCCTAAAATAAATTTTTTTTTAAAAAAAAAACTTTAGTCCAATTAATAATCCAAAATAAACCTCCAAAAAGAGAAAAAAGTTTAAAATTCTAATATTTTTTAAAATATCATATTAAAATAATTTTTCAGTGATATTTTTAAAAAACCAACCATTGAATCTGTATATACTATTTGATGAAGAAATTAATAATTCAGATACAAATTCTCTAAACATCAGAACTTAAGTTTCGTCTCTCTTGGTTATTGTTGGAGACAAAGCTTGAACCTAATCCAATAGTTTCATGTGCTTAATTAAAGTCTTAAAAGCATTACGTACTTACCCTCCATGGCTCCATATATGGCCCAGAGGGAAGGAAGGAGCAAAAGGAATATTGATCACTAATCATGCAACATGCACCGTTAGATGTCATTATTTTAACATGTACGGTGTGTTGTGTTTAACTCCATCACTCTGTTTCCCCCATGCCACAATTTTTTAAAGTACATGAAATGCATTTTATTATATATATTTCAAAATTTTAAATAAAAAACATATATATATATATATATATATATATATATATATATCTATTTCCATCTCCGAATCGATCCGTTCCCGATCCTAGCCATCTAGTGGCTGGCCATACGAGCAAGGAAAGAGGATCGATAGCTATAGCTAAAGAGACCTACAAGGCCAAATAGTGCAGCAGATTCTTGAATAAAATAAGCTCTTGAATAGTGGATTCAACTACAACGTATGCAACGGGACTGCGAGACGTCGTAGCAGGTCGAAGGTGAGGGTTTGAACAGCGCCAACATAAACATATATGCTATATATATATTATATATTATACTCTGTTATACAGAAGTTGACATTTATCTAAATTAGTTGGATATTAAAAAGGAACATAATCATATAAGGGGAGGGGAGATTTGCTAAAACATGCATAAGGACACATATTCTGAATCATAAGTGCAACGGGAGTTCGCAGAGCTGTTAGATAGATGATTGAAAGCCGCGAGGAATGAGTTATGTGTGCAGCGAGAAAGATGAAAAGGAAACTGGAGAGTGGGATTTGAAGGTTTAATTTCTTAATGAATAACAAGAAATAAGCCCATATGGCTTATTCAAATAAGGATTTGAAGGTTTAATTTCCTTCTGCAAAGCAATTATGTTATTGGTTTTATTGTTGTACCTTCAAAATGAAATCTTCATGTGTAGGTTTAAAAAAACTCAGCAATCCCAAGTAAAATGAATTTGATTTTTATGTACCGTACTTCGATAAAGAATAAACATATATTATTTTCTTTTCATTTTTTTGCTTTGCTAATTAGTTTACTGTTCATAATTCTATTTGTGGTTGCCGCGCATCGCGCGGATCAATACTAGTATATATATATATATATATATATATCAAGAATGATCCATTAAGGTACATACCTTATCTTACAATAAGGTACATGATCATCTTACCGTTGATTTCAAGCACATTATGTTGACTTTTTTCCACCATTAGGTAATGTGCTTGAAATCAACAGTGAGATGATCATGTACCTTATCGTAAGATAAGGTATGTACCTTAATGGATCATTCTTGTATATATATATATATATTAGAGAAGCTCACGGGTTAATAAGCGAGCATTGTCCCTCCAAAACCCATTTACTCAAAATTGTAAAAAATTTTAGGATTAAAAACATTCAATATCTTCTAATTTAAACTTATGTTGAATTCAATTATCTTATTAGCCTAGCTAGTTCGTTACTGTTAGACTTTTGAAGTGGGCTTTGGCCCAACCCATATCCGCCCATTGTGGGCAGGAGGTCCAACCTGATTTGAATTCCCATTTGGATGGGATAGGGATAAGTCCCTTATTCAAATCAGGTTCTAATCCTATTGATGATAGGGATAAGTCCCTTATCAGTTAGACTCTAATCTTATTAGAGTGGGATATGGGATAAGTCCCATATTTTGAACTACAACTCCCTTATTTATTATAAGGGTGCAGCCATGTAGCATGTGTGTCCACGTGAGTTCTCCCTCCCAACTCTCACTCTCTCACTAGAACTCTCTCTTGGGGTTATCACCATTGGAGCTCTCCTTGGACGTGGGTTCGTGAACGGATTGGGTATAGCTCGCTGTGGTTATACTCTAGACTGCGAGGATCAGAGGAACGTGCACAGAGGCTCGTAACAACAGGACGTTCGACTCCGCATCGGGTTTATTCCGCATTAGGGTTAGTGACCTTCATTACCCGATATCTATTGATTGTATATGTGCTATATGTGATGCATGAACACTTGCACATACATCCAACGGTGGTATCAGAGCCG
The DNA here is from genome assembly GCA_017140935.1 of Hamamelis virginiana. Taxonomy (NCBI): domain Eukaryota; kingdom Viridiplantae; phylum Streptophyta; class Magnoliopsida; order Saxifragales; family Hamamelidaceae; genus Hamamelis; species Hamamelis virginiana. The sequence goes on along the minus strand of JAESVK010000912.1, from coordinate 328,900 downwards.
TGTGAGGCCTGTTGATTCGCCAATATTATGATTCACATTTTCTCTCTCTAGGGTCCATTTTTTTTTGTCCGAAAAAATTGATTGTTTTTTCAAAAATAATGGTATGGATGTGTTCGTACGTGTATGAGGATCATCCATGTCAAATTTGAACAAATTTGGACGGTCGGATTGAGAGAAAACGCAAATCATAGTTGCGTTCCAAGGCGTTTTTCGCCTACTTTATGCCATTTTTTGGACGTTTAAATCTATGCATTAAATTTTCTAATAAATATATTAAGAAACTACGTCGCAAAAGCTTCGTAACGGTACCTCATGGGCATCAAACGGATGTCTGTAGCTCCCGGAATAGCCTCGGGAAGTTTGCCTCGCGCAAGGGTGCGCGGAGGCGAACCAGACCTTCATGGGGACGATGAACAGTGATATTACGACCAATCCCACTCTCGGCAAGGGGCTGTGGTGGTGCAACACCCCACTTCGTGACCTCCGTTGGACAAACGGACCCCACCATCGTGCTCAAAAGGCCGAGACGATTCAAATAAGGGTGGTCCGGTGGCCAACGGAGGCCGGGAAGGCGGCGCATGGCATACACTCTCCGCCGCGGGCGAGTGAGATATAAAAAAAAATTTTATTTTTTTTTAAACGGATGACATCATCGATGACGTGGCGGCTTGTGTGGCTGCTGACATGGCAGATGACGTGGCGTTACGAGGACATGTCGCTGACGTGTCAGCTGACGTGTTCGCTGACGTGGCGCTGATCGGGCTGTAATCCACTGCATCCACGCCCACTCGCGGGCATCAGCGCGTGTGAGCGCGTGAGGGCTCATCCTAACTCCGATTTTGTCCCCGTTTTTTCCAGTGTGCTCAAAATTTAATTTCCTATTTTGTGGGCATTTTTTAAATTTTTTTTGATTTACAGAAATATTTATTTTAATTTTTTGATTAAAAATGGCCTTTATGAAATGATATTTTGAGCAAGTGGAGCCCACTGGTGTACCCAAAAATTCTGAAATTTTTTGTGAATTTTTTTGGGATATTTTGGGACTGTTCTAGGCTGGAGGTGTCAAAAATATGAGTCTCTGGATATTTTTCATAATTAATACCTTTTAATATGAGCTTTAAAAATTAAGTAAAAATTATGTTTTTTATTTATTTTAATTCTGAAAAATTCCAGAACCTTATTATAGCTTTTTTATACATTCTGGGGAGTATTTGTGACCATTGGGAGGCTTGTGCAATGTAATTTCTTTAGACATTGTCTCTAAAATCAACTTAATTAAATATTTGGTTTAATTTCTATGGAAATATTGGGCAATTATGTTGTCACCAATATTTAATTAATCCCGCCATGTTTTGTGAGACTCTTATATACACTCCTATATGAGTTGAGTGAATATTCTATCCATCAAAGGCCATCTTATATGTTTATGTGCTAGCATATTAGTTTAGGAGATGGATAGAATCTTGAAATGGATAACTCTTTTGATGAGCTTATGTTTGTTTGATTATGATTGATGAAATAAGTTTCCTTACATAGTTCGTGGCGCGGCATCCTTATTTATTTATGATATTTGTAGATCATTTGTAATAGGATTTCTCATGGGATGTAATTTTATGGATATGTAATTTTATTTTTTGGGAAGCAATGTAAAATGATGTGTTTGCGCGCCGCCTACTATGTTTGTAAACTTATTTTAGCATAGGCTCAAAGAGATGTCCATTAGGTACCCTTAGTGGGTCCCTGTGTTTTATTTCTATGTCTTGTAGATGTGGATGTGATTAATTTCATAAAAAATTTTGTTCAGAATATTAATTTATAATTATATTCCCAACCTACTCAATTGGGAGATGATTAGGAGCTATGCGATTTTTCGATCTTGATGAGTAGGAAGGGATAATAATTTTAAATTGAATTCCGAACAATATAAAATATTATGCGATTAATATTAATGTCAACCTTGCGTATTATCAATGTAGCTATGACAACCAGAATCATGTCTGCCGAATTAAACCAATCTGATAAGTTAGATGGCACAAACTACGATATGTGGCGTAGAAAAATGGATTTCCTCCTGACTGAACATGACCTTACCAATTATTTGACCACTACGATGGTGGCACCTGTTGAGGGTGCGGGCACTCAGGCCCAATACCGTTGTGACCTTGAGGCTTTTGAAGCCTGGACCAAAAAAGGACCGTCGTTGTCGCTACATTATGTTGAATAGCATGCACGATGACCTGATAGGGGAGTATGAGAACTTCCCTACTGCCATGGCCATGTGGGAACAACTGAGGTTCACTTTCGGCGGCTCGTCAGTCACCAGGATTAGGAGCTTGGTACTGAAATTTGAGACTCATCGTAAGGATCCCAAGGTATCGATGATTGAGATTCTTAGGGGGATGTCCAGTATGATTCGAGACCTAAATGATGCGGGGAATGTTCTTACTGATGAGCAGCAGGTCCAGGCTGTAATCAGGTCACTTCCAGATTCTTGGTTGCACATGAAGCAGATCCTCACTCACAACGAGAATATCAAGAACTTCAAAGATATCTCTCGTCATGTGGAGTTAGAGGCGGAGCGCATTGTGGCGAACCAAAATGCTCAAGCTCTCCTCGCTGGAGCCAATCCGCGCAAGACTAGTGGGTCTAAGCGCAAGAGAGGAGACAACAGTGCACCTAAACAGAAAGGAAATAGTGGAGGAGGCAGCAAAAGTGCGCCCCAAAGGAAAAACAAGCGCCGCAGAGGCAAGCGCAGTGGAAAGAACGTCAAATGCTTTAACTGCCAAAAGAAAGGGCACATCGCTCGTGATTGCACTGAGCCGAAAAAGGTAACAAACTCACTCACTTTAAGTAACATATGTGTATGTTCACATGTCTTAGTCGCTCATACTCTCTCTGATTGGATTGTAGATACAGGAGCAACAAAACATGTAGCCCGAGATCGGGTCGGGTGTGTAGATTATCGCCGTGTTCCTAGAGGTACCCACACGGTGTTCGTGGGAAATGGTACCAGTGAGGATGCTATTGGAGTCGGTTCGTACCAACTTCATTTGCGCTCCGGTCGCACTATACTTCTTCATGACGTACTTCACTTGCCTGGGATCCAGCATAATCTGTTATCAGTTATTGCATTGATTAGTTATGGTTTTTCTTTTGAATTTTCGAATAATGGTTTAGTTATTTATGGGGATGGAATAATTTTTGGACATGGATCATTTGTGGATGGTTTTGTTAAATTAAATTTAGATGTTTCTTATTCTGCATCATCTTATGTGATTGATAATAGAAATGTTGATTCTGCAACTTGGCATGCTAGGCTGGGTCACATAGGAAGGGATAGAATGACTCGATTGGCTAGAGAAGGCCTTTTAGGCTCACTCACTAAAGTCGATCTACACTTATGTGAACCATGCCTAGCAGGCAAAGCCTGTAGAAAGCCTTTTGGAAAGGCAAAGAGAGCTTCTCAACCTATTGAGCTTGTCCATTCAGACATTAGCGGGCCAATGAATAAAAAGGCACGTCATGGGGCTTCTTATTTTCTCACACTGATCGATGACTATACGCGATACGGTTATGTCTATTTGCTTTCTCACCGCCATGAAGCATTGGATTGCTTCAAGCACTTTGTGGCAGAGGTTGAGAACAAGCATGAAAAAGGCTTAAAAACCTTTAGGACTGATCGCGGACGCGAGTATTTATCTGATCAATTTAAGGAATTTTGTGAGCAAAAAGGGATCCTAAGACAACTCACTATTTCTCGCACCCCGCAACAAAATGGTGTTGCAGAGAGGAGGAATAGAACTCTTCTAGATATGACTAGATCGATGATGGCGCAGGCCAACCTCCCTATATCTTTTTGGGGGGATGCTCTTCTGACTGCTGCCTACATCCTGAATAGAGTGCCTTCACAGTCAGTTTCCTCAACTCCCTATGAGCTGTGGCATGGCGAAAAGCCCAATTTGGGGAATTTACGTCCATGGGGATCAGCAGGGTATGTTCACAACGCTAACCATAAGTATGGGAAGCTAGTTCCTAGAGCCAGAAAGCATATCTTTATAAGATATCCTGAAGGCTCGAAGGGCTATGTGATGTTTGGTGAGCATCCTGACGGGGGAATGACTGAGATTGATTCGCGTGATGTTGATTTCATTGAGAGTGATTTCCCTAGCATAGGCGATGCCAAAGAGGATTTAGACCTCTATGAGTTGGAGGAACCGAGTGATATACCACTATCTTCAAGCGAGGGTGGGGAATTAGTTCCTGATATCGCTAGAGACAGTGGGAGTCATCCTCAGACTAGTAGGAGTGTTCCATTAGTACGTCCTGAACCTCTTGAGCCGCGCCGTAGCAATAGAGGTAACATTCCTCGTCGTCATTTTGAGATTGAGGGGGATGCTCTAATTTGTGCTACTAAAGGGGAAGATGAGCCTTCTTATCGAGAAGCGCTTTCTTCACCTGTTAAGGGAGAATGGATGACTGCAATGCAGGATGAGTTGAGCTCCATGGATAAGAACTCCGTGTGGGAGTTGGTTGATCTTCCGCCTGGGCGCAAAGCTATTGGAAACAAATGGGTTTTGAAAGTTAAGCGCAAGGCAGACGGATCAATTGACAAGTACAAGGCACGTCTTGTGGCGAAAGGGTTTACCCAACAAGAAGGTATAGATTATGATGAGACATTTTCCCCTGTTGTGAGGATTGCCTCCATTCGCCTTATCCTAGCTATTGTCGCTCAAATGGATTTAGAACTTTTTCAAATGGATGTTAAGACTGCATTTCTCAATGGAAAACTAGATGAAGAGATCTACATGACACAACCTATGGGTTTTGAAGTCAAGGGACAAGAGCGCAAAGTGTGCAAGCTCAAACGTTCCATTTATGGTCTCAAGCAGTCATCTAGACAATGGTATTTCAGATTTCATAACTCAATTACCTCTTACGGTTTTGAGATGATTGAAGAGGACCATTGTGTGTATCTGAAGCGTTCAAAGAAAAGTGTGCTCATCCTGTCTTTGTATGTTGATGACATTCTCATAGCAGGAAATGATATGGACTCTATTGTCGCCACTAAGAAGTGGTTGTCCTCTACTTTTGAGATGAAGGACATGGGTGAAGCAAATTTTGTGCTTGGAGTTCAGATTGTTAGAGACCGTTCTAAGAAGCTTCTTGGTTTGTCTCAAGGGACTTACATAAAGAACATTCTTGAACGATTTCGCATGGAGAACTCCAAACCCATTGACACCCCTGTTGAGAAGGGGAGTGCTTTGTGCTTGGACCAATGTCCTAAAACAGATGAGGAAAAGAATCGCATGTCCACAGTGCCATATGCTGAGGCAGTTGGGAGTCTTATGTACGCCATGTTATGCACAAGGCCAGACATTTGCTTTGCAGTCAGTATGGTAAGTCGTTACCAGAGTAACCCAGGACCTGCGCATTGGGCAGCAGTGAAGAGGATTTTTCGATACCTCCGAGGGACAACAGACTATGCCTTGTGTTTCCATAGAGGTGACTTGAGGCTGAAGGGATACAGTGATGTTGATTGGGCCGGTGATAGAGATTGACGCAAATCCACATCGGGTTATGCGTTTATTCTTGGAGGCGGAGCTGTATCTTGGTGCAGCAAGAAGCAAACCTGTGTTTCTTTATCTACGATGGAGTCTGAGTATGTGGCATGTGCAGCAGCTGTACAAGAAGCTGTCTGGTTGAAAAGATTCTTGCATAGCCTAGGTTTTATAGCTCATTCTGAGGAGGTTGTAACCTTGTATTCTGATAGTACTGCAGCCTTGGCGTATGCAAAGGATCCTAAGTATCACGGGAAGTCTAAGCACATTGATATCAAGTACCATTTTATTCGGGAAGTGGTCGCGCGAGGTGAGGTGGTCATGAAACACATTTCCACTGGAAGCATGGTGGCTGATCCCTTGACTAAGCCTATTGCTAGAGATGTGTTTCAGTCTCATGTTGGTAGTATGGGATTGCGTAGGATTTGACACCTTTATGAGTTGTATTTGACATTATTATTAATAATAATTACTTATTGAGTTTTATTGTGATTTACTCTAAAGATAATTATTCTTGTGTGCATATTATTCTTAGTACATGTCACCAGGCTAGAATTCACCTACTTACACAGGTAATTCACCTTGACGCTTAAGCAACGAGCAAGATGAGACTGAGGAATCTAGGGCACTCAGGTGGAGAGCTAAGATTCCATTTATTGATAGTCGCCTTAGTTATGACTAAGATGAGATTCCTAGTGAATCATTCATAGAATTCTTTCCACGATTCTGTGAAGCCTGAGATGGCCAGGTGTGAAGTTGGGCGCTTTTGTAGCGACTAGACATCCATCTGTATGGTGTTATTTTGATAGTGACATGCTCATTTACATGAGTTAACACCATAACATACATGTCATACTGTATATGCTTAATGCTGACGAGCAGTGGGAGTGATGGATGATCCCTTCTCCACCACTGTGTGAGCCACTGAGATCTTGAGGGATCTAACCTATGTTCTTGTGACCTAAGGCTCAGTCATGAAGAGGATGCTTGATGTTGCTACTTAGCATGCTTCCTAAGGGCTATGATTTATACAGCCACATGGGATGTGTCTAGGAAAGCAATTGAGTCTAATTGAATTGACGTGAGTTCTTAGGGAAGATTAATTTACTGATGCACCATGTCATGAGTTTATAAGCTGTCCAGCGCTTATGTCGACTTTGTGTTCGATATGAGTTATTAAACACTTGATATATTGTGGGATTAAGTATTGCTCACTATGAGGGATTGAGAATACTTGATTTGGTGTTGAAGAAATTATCTAGGACATATGCGAGTAGCCTTTGGGTGATGTATTTTTGTTAGCCTTGGTGGTGGTTTAATAACTATACTCCCGTCGTTGTTCGTTTCGTCTCGCAATGTCGCACGGCCCATTTCCTGTATGAAGAGATGAGTAAGTGAGTTAATTGAGATGATTTGCCCGTTATGGGCGAGTGGGAGCTGTTAGAATTTTGGGGTGGGCTTTGGCTTAATCCATATCTGCCCATTGTGGGCAGGAGATCCAACCTGATTTGAATTCCCATTTGAATGGGATAGGGATAAGTCCC
>JAESVK010000912.1:226757-261798 GCA_017140935.1 Hamamelis virginiana | reverse complement strand
TTAAATGATAGATTTTGGAAAAACTTTCTTCTACAAAGTTGTTCAAAATGATGTTTTCTAGTGGACACCGCAGCTAGTTTTCTTAAAAACAATGTATTTTTTCATAAAATGGTAAAAAATCAAAATTGGAGGGGGTGGGCTTATAATTCAAGGGTGTGTCAACATCCCCTCCCTAATTGCTGAGGCAATTGCCAATAAACAGGCCTTCTATTGGCCACACCGGTAGAAAGGTAAACCCAAAAAAAGCAGCGAGCCATGGCTAGCCCACAACTCAAGACCTAGCATCACAAATCCCAAACCCAAGCTCGACCAGATCATGGCACCAGCCTCAAAAAGGAATGAAAGCATGGGCTGCTGCTACTCTTATGGGCTGAAAATTGCTTCTAAAGCCAATCCTGTAGTAGGCTTTCTTTTATCAGAGCAGCACTGGAAAAAAACCGGGAAGATAATGACAGGGAGAATTCTATTTCTTACTCAAATTTCGTACTCCAAAGGATTGGAAGATTATAACTGCTACCATAATGGCCATTTTGTTTGTGCTCAAATGAAATTGAAAATAGACATCACAAACAAATAAGCTATGTCATTGGTGTTGTCCCTCAGAACTTCATGAATGTCATGAACTCATGATTTAATGTGAGAGTCTGGTGTAATTGCAAGATCAAATTAATTTCAGTAAACAGCTTAAGAGGAAACCTATAATAAGATGAAATGAATAGGATACATTCAAATTATTTGAGTAAATTCATTTTTAAGTAAATGCAACAGGCATAGCATTGTCACCATTCTGAAAATTGGGGAAGAAACGTTACATAATTACAAAGGATAGGATGAAACCTATGCCACTGACTTAAGCATGGCATTCAGCACAATTTCTCTAGTTGGCAAAGCTGGAATTGCACCTCTCTCCATCACAGTCAATGCACCACAAGCATTAGCAAACTTGAGAGCATCTCTCAATTGGTCCTCTTTCTACACAAACAACCAGATTCATCTAAGGGATGATTGTGGTACACTAATGTTAAAAAAGAAAGAATAAAAAAAAAATGGAAAAAGAAAAAAGAGAACTTGAACTTTGAGTATGCACCATATTAACAAACTCTGAATTGAAAAATTATTCAATGCAGGAATAACTTGGAAATTCGGAATTAATTGGGAAAACATGGCAAATAGAATGATAAAAATTCAAGAATAAAACCAGGATTAAAAAAGAAATGCTTGCTGAAACAAGAAAAAAAGAAAAAAGAAAAAAAAAGAAGCATATTTTATCATTCTAGAATTCAAACAATGAGATAATCACAACATAATGCAGGAGTTTACACAATATCAGGGATATTGTGAATAATACACAAGTAAATAATCAGTAACTGACAATACTGGGTTGCATGGTTATTAAAAGAACTAAATACTGTTTAGAGTACATTTTTTGTAATATTCACTAAATTAAGGAGGGCAGTTTAGTCTTTTTCTTAATTAGGGTAATCTATATATATTATCTTGTAATTGTGCTTTTGTCAATAATAGAAATCAATTCTTTTTGCAAACTTACATGGTATCAGGGCCCTAAGGTCTGGGTACACAAAGTTCTCCAGTGTTGTATTTCAGTCACAAATATCAGTCTCTTTCCTTGGATTTGTTTCTGCTCCTCTTCTCTTCCTTTCTAGGCAAGCTTCTGCAACTACCTTCGCACAAGTCAAGCCCTCATCACACCTTTGTTGCATTCAGTTAGCACTCCCAGACCAGAAGCTTTGTACCAAATAGACTCAGCGAGCCCATCAAATGCCAAATCACACCAATCTCAAATAGACTCAAAAGCTTTGCACCAATCAAACAACCCTAACATCCAATTGCAATCACAATTTAGCCCCAGTTGACAACACCGAGCAACTCAGAATCTCAAAGCCTTGCCCTAATTGCACCAAATCTACCCCACTTCTCTCATCAAACCCATCCCTTCAATTGGTCAAACCAAAACCAGAATCTCCCTTCCAGTTGCACCTAATCGAGCCACACCCATTCGAACCTATCAGCTCTAACTCGAATCCTAGCCTGTTGGTTCTTGTCAACACCCTAGCTGCTCTTTCTTTTAAATTTTCTCCTCTCTATCCTTTATTTTGACTTCTCTTTCTCACTCTTAAACTCTTGTGGACACCCACTACAGTTGCACCCATTCCAGCATTATTTGTCCTCTTTTAAATTTATTTGCATTTCTTAATTTCTTCATTCATCTTCTCTCTCTTTGAATAATGATTACTGGTAATTCCGACTCACTTTATGCTATTAGAGTGAATTTGATAGGTGATAATTACAACTATTGGGCTATTGGCCATATGTTTTGAAAAAACTTTTGATGGGCAAAAACATATGGAGAATTGCTTTCGGTATAGGAAATTAATAATGCCAAAGTTATTACTTAAATTAATAATTTAATTAAGCAATCTATTGGAGTTCAATTGGCTAAGTTCTACACTACAAAAAAAATTTGGAATCATTTCTCCAGATTATATATTCAGTCCAATTTTGCAAAGAGATGTCGGTTGGAACAAGACATCCAAACGACATCTCAGGGAGGAGTTTTTATTGCATTACGACTAGACTTTGGGATCAATTGTCTGAGTGCAAATACTGTTTATGGTACCTACAGGAAAGATAAGCAACTTGTTCAATGTTTTTATGGCTTTAAAAGTGATTTTGAGTGTATTTGAGGGACTATACTTCATCTTACTCCACTTCCCTCAGTTGTTTCAGTGATGAATCAGAAGAAATCCATTTCAAAACCACCACGACTAAGGGATTGCTTCCATTGCCTAATCCTTCAGTTTTTGCAGTCCCACATAAGCCTCAGAATAGTACTCAGACCAACCACAGGCCAAAAATTGCAATTGATGAATGTAGTTTTTATCACCAAAAGGATCACTGGAAGGTTAAGTGCCCTAAATTGTTCAGTAAGCAGGCATGTGGTTCATCTAGTTCTCACAAGCAAGCATCTAGTTCATTTGGTTCCCATAAGCTTTGGAAAAAGAATAGTAATAAACATGTAGTCGTTGTTGCACTTTTAGTTGACGCACAGTGTGTTCCCTCTTTGACTATGATTGTAGAGCAGATGCAGAAAATTCATTTTTCATCACAGCTTAACGCCTTATCAGTTGCTTCTTTTGTAGGTTTGTCTTCTTCTCCTCTAGACATTTCTTGGTCTATTCGGGTCTTTAATTCAAGTGCTACCCACCATATGACTCATAACCCTTCCGTAATTATTTATATTGTTTCTCCTTCGTGTTCTATTACTGTTATGACTATCAATGGTATTTCCATGCTTTTGGCTAGTGTTGGGTCTATTGCCACACCTTACTTATCTCCCTCTTATGTTTATTGTGTTCCTCCATTATCTTTGAAATTGATTTCTGCTAGTCAACTTTTTGATATTGGATATTTTGTTCATTTTTCCTCAGCCACTTATACCGTGGAAGATCCTTGTTTCAAGCAAATGATTGGGACTGACGATAAGGTGGGGGTCTATACGTGTCAAAGAAATTGCATTTCGTGATGTTGCTGCCTCTATTGTTGATTTATCTTTTTTTGTTTGAGTCCTAAGTCGTCTAGTTTTTATTTGCAGCATTCTCGACTTGGACACATTTTCAATTCTCACTTAAAGTATTTAGTGTTTATTAGTGTTTTAGGAAATTTGAATATTCATAATATTTATTATCGAAGCGATGCAAACTTGTGAAATTAACTGTCATGCCCTTTAATAAAAGTACAACTTATTCTTCTGCATGCTTTGGTCTTGTGCATTCTGATGTGCAGATCCTGCCCCCATTCCTACTAAAGATGGATCTCAGTATTATTTTTCCTTCATTGATGATTATTCTCTGTATCGTTGAGTGTATCTTATGAAACATCGATATAAATTTCCTTATATTTTTGCTGCAATTTGTGCTATGGTTCATACACAATTTTCTATTGCTATTAAATGTTTTTGTTGTGACTAGGGTGCAAAATATAAAGATACTAATTTTCATAACATGCTAGCATTTGATGGCACTATTCAACAGTCTTCATGCACAAATACTCTTGAACAAAATGGTGTTGCCAAGCATAAGCACAACCACATCATGGAGACTGCTTGTTCTCTTTTACTCTCCACACATGTCCCTATTTCGGGGGAAGCTCTTTTCATTGCTGTTATCTTATAAGGCGCATTTCTTCTATTCTTATTGCTAGTATTTCTTCTTTCGAATGATTGTATGATACATGTTCAGATTATTTTTCTTTACGTGTCTTTGGAAGTACTTGTTAGTCTTCTCTACTCACTCCTCTATGTTTTTCTTGTTATGGTGAGGATCAAAGGGTGGTTGTTGTTATGATCCCATTACTACGAAATCGTATGTTCTCATCATTTTGTTTTTCTTCAACATATTCCCTTCTTTTTTATTCTTTCTGCTACTACTGTTTTATCCAAATCTGATCGTAATCATTAATCATTTTCCGTTTGACAATCTGTGTGCTTCTTATATTGATGATCTTGTTCTCTTTGATCCTTCATCTCAATGTTTTTTGCCCAGTACTCATCCTCCTATTATTCATACATACTCTCGCAGAAATGAGTGATTTACTTTTAGGTACTACTCCGCCCTCTTCAGCTGAATCACCCTCGCCTTTTGGTAGTGAATACTGCACTTTCTTGATACACTTCACAAATTTGTAAGTGTCCTTATCTCTTTGGTTTTTCCAATACATGTTATTCTTCTAATTTTTGTTCTTTCTTATCATCCATTCACTCTCTTTCCATGCCCACCTTCTGTAAAGAAACTATTCTTGAGTCCCTTTGGAAACAAGCTATGAGTGAAGAACTTTTTGTGTAGTATCATACTAACACATGGGATTTCATTGACTTACTTCTTGGTAAGCATGCTATTGGTTGTCGTTGGGTGTATAACATTAAAACCAAGGTGTATAACATTAAAACCAAGGCTGATGGTACTATTGAAAGATATAAAGCTTGCTTGGTTGCTATTGGCTTTGCAAAAGAGTGTGTGATTGATCATGAAGAGAGTTTTTCACATATTTTGCTAAAATGAACACATTTTGTACCCTGATTGCTATTGTTGCTGTTCGCCAATAGTACCTTTCTCAGATGGATGTCAAGAATGCATTTCTGAATGATGATTTCATTTGAAGAGGTATATATGGTTCTTCCTCCGGGTCTTCTTCATTCTCTCAGTCAGGTTTGCAAACTCTGCAAAGCTTTATATAGTCTCAAACAAGCTCCTCAGGATTCATTTGAGGAATTTTCCACCATGATTGATAATTTGGATTTTCGTTCCAGTGATCATGATTCTGCTTTATTTCTTTAATCTACTTCTACTAGACAAGTAGTTCTTGTATTATATGTGGATGATGTGATTATCATTGGTGGTGATATTGATGGTATTAGGTTTCTAAAACTTTAGTTGCAAGTTCAGTATGAAATAAAGAATTTTGGTTCTCTTTGATATTTTCTGGGAATTGAGGTTGTTTTCTCTCCTCAAGGATATCTTATTTCCGAATCTAAGTATGTTGCAGATGGGAGAGAAAAGTTATTAGATTCTTGGACTATTGACACTCCTATTGAGCTTAATGTTCATTATTCCTCTATTGATGGATTTCCTTTGCAAGATCCTACTTTGTATCGAGTTCTTGTCAGTAGCTTGTTTTATCTTATAGTTACTCAACCAGACATTGCTTATGCGGAGCATGTTGTTAGCCAATCTGTGTCTGCTTCGATCATTGTTCAAAAGGTAGTGCTTTGTATTCTTCGATATCTTCAAGGTTCTTACATTAGGCTTTGTTATTTTCACCTACCTCTTCTTTAGAGCTCCGTGCCTATTCTAATGCTAACTAGGATGGTGATCCTATGGATCGTTGATCCCAGTAGCGATCCACTAATGGCTATTGTATGTTTATAGGTGATTTTCTTATTTCTTGGAGGAGAAAGAAAAACCCCAAAAAACATGAATTAATCATAAATTTAGCCCCCCAAAATGCATATATATATATAAACAAACCCAAAGAAAAATTAGCCTTGGAGGCAATGACACCCCACATAAATTTGTTGAGTAGCTTGCCAATTCCTTTCTTATGAGTTCCATGTCTAACAACCCTTAGCTTTCTAAAAAGGCCAATTACAATGCTTCTTAAAGTCAAATAATAAGAATACAAGATACTTCACAGAATTCAAATTTAGGAAATCAGTTATCTAATCTTTATTAATAATTGAAATTGATAGAATTTGCGAGTTGAATAACAAGTTGATAAAATACTAACAACCAACTAAAAGACTGCCCCTTCTAGTATAAATTCTTGGCTCCACCCCTACACCTTAGGTATCATGCAGGTGGTAGGTAATGCAACTAGTGGGGAGACACGTAGGAAACCCCTCAACCATACTGGTTCTTGTGCTCACAAGGGCATGCACGTTTATTTCTTTATCATTTTCTTTAACAAACTTATGTTGGCTGGGTGGTTCTTGCTGTATCCCATAGGTAAGTTTTCTAAACATTAGCAAAGTGACATGAGGCTGTAATTTCCATGATAATATATGTGCCGCCACACCAATTTATTGTATCCAATATAAACACTAGTTTTGTGAATTTTCTTATCATGTTCAAGGCAGTGCTTTGCTGCTTTTACTGTTCAATGGTATGCCACACAATCAGCTTGAGACCACTAATAACTGAAAGAGGATAATATCCATCAGTCTCCAGCATATATATTGTTCTAGAATCATAAGAAAGAAGTTCCTAGCAAATAGTATCCTCCAAGGAACAAAGCAAGGCATGGAATCAAGTTTTTTGATCATCGAGGAAAAGAAGTTGATCATAATCATCAGTTTTTCAAATGAATCACAATTGCTTGGAACAACATATTGGATAATGATAAGATAATGGAAAGGATCAAGTAATACATAAGAATAAATTCATAAGCAAAATAAATATCAGAAATTTTTAAAAACATCATGAAGTATGGACTTGCATAAGCATTGTTAAGCTTTTGTTTTTGCAAAACAGTACCTGAAGCAAGGAGAGATCAGCAGCTAATTGTGATAATATTCCAGCAACAAAAGCATCACCAGCGCCAGTGGTGTCCACAGCCTCCACTTTTAAACCTTTAACTCTCCCACTGAACTCCTGTAAAAGTTTAGTACTCCATGCAATTTCAGATCCACCATATTCAGAAGATAAAATCATTGTCATGAATTGTAAGAAAAAATTGGCCCCACACTTCAAAGAATTCCATACACTATAATCACCATGTTAGAGGATCATTATACATGATTTATAGTATATAATCTCAAAATGAATCAGCTGAACTCAACAGATTGACCGAGATGAAAAGATGAAAAGAGCCTCTAATCCTCTATAGAGCCTCCTTCAAAGTTAGCTTCTCTAGGGGCTTTAAGGATCAACCAAGGATATCTTGAAGGTAGAGAGGGAGTTCTCAAACTTGACACAACGTTGATAACAGAGAACTTCTATAATATCTAAGACTTTTCTATGATTGTAAATGGTAAATGTTAAGTCTGTAATTTAGATTGGCTAATTCTGGAGATCAAAATATATTGAGTTGTAAAGGTTATCTAGTCCAATCCTCAAGTTGTCATATGATGAAGAAGATTGAAGAAATTGGCATTGGAATCTTCTGCATAAAGATCTTTAATCTCACATTAGGATGGTAAGTGCCTTAAACACCTAGGATAGATTGACCATTAGTAATTAGCACTTAGTTGGACTTTAGGTTACCTTTGAGTGATGTATTTGGATCGTGCGTGCATTATTTTATTGGTTATGAGCCATAATAGAATAGGCTAACTGATCCAAGTTTTTCCTAATTGATCCAGGTACGTAAAATTTGGGTTTTGAACTGCTCAGCATCTGCACCTATGTTACCTATTCAGATTAGGGTTCTCTTGTGGCTATATATACATCACTTAGGGATAGTTTTTGCAGAGAGATCTAGAGCTTCTGTTTGCATCTTTGCTTATACACTTTGAGAGATATTCTAGTCTTCCACAAGAAAATTTTATTGTTTTATCTTAAGAGAGTTTGCCAGTTCTTGTTATTAAGAGTATTAGACTCTAAGAGAACAACAAACCATGTTGGTTTTTTTTTTTTTTTTTTTTTTTTTTTTTTTTTTTTTATCCATGGATTCGGATTGGTGGCTTTGGGGGATTCCAAAGAGTGTGCTTTAGTGGATTATGAAGTGGTACTATGGATCCAGTGATCGTGTGGATAGCAGGTTGTGGATTCAGTTTGTGGTGAAGACTTTGAACTTGTTCATGGATTCGATTAAGTAGGAGGAGACAAAAGGGCTGCACTAAAGACCTGAGGCTTCGAGTCAGTGTTGTAATTAGAGTTAAGTCTTTCTTCGTTTATAGTGCTTCATTCCTGAGGTTTTCTTAACTGCAAAGGTTTTCCTTGTAAAAATCAGTGTGCAAATTGTGTGACTGTTTTCTTTATTGCACTAAGGAATTGGTAGCATGATACTAGTACAATCAATCTAAATCATAATTGGCAATTGTGCTAGGATTGAAATCCACACAAACTGAGTTTCTTGAGTAAACCTAGTAGAAGTTTGGTTTGAGGCAAGGTGATCTTGTATCCCCTTTTTTGTTTACTTTTGTGGTTAATGTACTGAGTAGACTCATTGATATAGCTAAGGAGATGGATCTAGCTGAAGGTTTTGAGGTTGGGAGGGATGGTG
Source organism: Hamamelis virginiana (assembly GCA_017140935.1). NCBI lineage: Eukaryota > Viridiplantae > Streptophyta > Magnoliopsida > Saxifragales > Hamamelidaceae > Hamamelis > Hamamelis virginiana. The sequence continues at coordinate 253,059 of JAESVK010000912.1, read as the reverse complement.
TTTCCATGTCACATCCTCAATTTGTAGATGATACTTTATTTATGTTTGCATCTAGTAATGAGCAAAGTTTCTAAATTTGCAATCTATTTTGCAAACTTTTGAGGTGGTCTTTTGTTTAAGGGTTAATATGAGCAAGAGTTCAATAGCTAATACCAATTGTGATTAGGCTAAGATTCGGAGATTAGGTAATTGTTTAGGACGTCTTATTGAGCAACGGCCTTTGAAGTATCTGGGGCCTCCAAAAGGGCTTCCTTTTGGAGGTAATCCTTACTTTTTTATTCTGAATCTTTTGGAGTCTACTCGATGATAGAATTGGTAAAAGATTGGATGGTTGGAAAAAAGCCCTGATTTCTTTAAGGGGGAGGTTGATTTTAGTTCAGTTGATGTTATCCAGCTCACCCAATTATCTTATGTCTCTCTTTAGAATGCCTTAGAAGGCACTTAAAAATTTGAGCGGTTGATAAAAGATTTTTTATGAGAGGGTAGTGGGGAATGTAAGAAAGACTATTTGGTTAGGAAAAAAAATAAAGCCTTGCTTTGGGTAATCTTGTTGAGAGGAACATTACTTTAACTGAAAATGGCAGCTGGTGTTATCAAGCTTACCCATTTATTGTCTCTCTTTAGAACACCTTAGAAGGCACTTAAAAAAATTGAGAGGTTGATGTGAGATTTTTTGTGGGAGGGGGATATAAGAAAGATCATTTGGTCGGGGGGAAAAAAAAAAACCTTGCTTTGGCCTTTGGGGAATCTTGTTGAAAGGAACATTTCTTTAACTGGAAAATGGTTATGGAGATTTCCTATTGAGCATGATACTCTAGCATTTTGTTATCAAAAGCAAATATAGGATTCATGTTAATGGGTGGGATGCTCAGGCGTGCAATAGGGTGTCAATGAGGTGTCCTTAGAAATTCATTCCTTTGGAATTGTCCCATTTTTCAGAATATATTAATCTGGTCATGGGAAATGGGGAGAGAGTCTGTTTTTAGGAAGATGTGTGGAGAGGGGACATTGCTTTTTTAGTCACTTTTCCTCGTTTGTACAATTTTCTTGAGTTATAATGCTTCTATTTCATATCCACACACTTATTTTAACTTTTTTCGAAATCTAAATGATAGGGAATGTTCTGAACTTTCTTTCTTACATTTTTCGCTTGATGGGGAATATTTGATGCAATCTGTTCCTGGGAAAAGAAAATGGTCAGCTCTTTGTCTGGTGTTTTTTCTTGTATATCTTTTTTCAATACTTTGTTCGGTGATTCTATATTCCTATTTTTCTCCCATCATTGTTGATTTGGAAAGCTAAGGTGCCTCTAAAAGTACAAGTTTTTGTTGATAAGAGAATTAATACTAATGATTTGTTCCAAAGGAAGACACCCTCTTTTTGTGTTTCTCCTCAATAGTGTAATACATATAAAGAAGCTGAGGAAAGTGTAGATCATCTCTTTTTACATTGTCCAATTGCTACTTGGATTTGGCAAAAGCTTTTTCAGATTGTTGAGATGGATTGGGTTCCTTCGGAATCTTGTTCTCACATGCTTGAGATTGACTTTGGAGGATTTTGGAAAAAATAACATCGCACAAGTTCGTTGGAGATGTGCTTTGCTTGCTACTTTTTGGGATTTTTGGCCAGAGCGGAATGCGAGGATCTGAGGATAAGTTTGATGTGCTACATGGGATATGGGACCGAGTTCAAGTTTTGTCCTCTTTTTGGGCTTCGGTTTCAAAGGAATTTGTTGGAATCCCTTTGTTTATTAAACAAGCTGATTGGAAATCATTGTGTCCGGATTAGTTGTTTTGTTCTCCTAATTTTCTCTTGTCTTTTTAGATTTCTTTTGTTTTGGAGGACTACTTGTACTCCATTGTACCTCTTTCTTTCCTTTGTAGTTTTTTTATTTTTATCAATAATATTATAGTTTGTTGCTGATAAAACAAATCTAAATCCTTCCTACATAACATAGGACTTAGTTGAAAAGTTTAAGTTGATGATAGATACAGACCAGGTATATATGAGATCAGTCCTCAAGCTATTCCATTCCCAATTTTTTTCAAGATCCAGGAAAAGTTCATCTAAAATATAAAGGCGTCATTGCAATAGCATTATGGAAGTACTTATCTTGCTTTCAAAAGGGAAAAATTGCATTACTTTTTGCTGTCAAAAGCAAGAACAGTACTTCAAAATGTTAACTGGCCAGTACGTACTAATTTCTTGCTCTAGGAATAATATTATCTAACTTCCATTATAGTTCCAATGAAATTTTTATTTATCAAAGAAACGTGAAAAGTAAAATAATTAACACGAACTTCATCCGTTGTTTCAGAGAAGTTCAAAAAAGGAGCATAGATTGGGGGTCATACCTTGGTGTAATACCTGCAACCATCTGGGCCCTCAGTTACAAGGAGTAATTTAAGATTTGGATGGTATAATTTACGAACAACAGCGTCGTCATATGGATCTTCTCCTTCAGTCAGAAAAGAAATCTCTTCTTCACTTATCTGACAATTAATTTAATTGAACTCATCAGCTATAATAATTCCCATTACATTTCCACATCACATTAATTCTGATCCCACAGGTACATATAGTGCATTTAAAAGGATGAATACCTTAATAACATCAGCAGTCTCCCATATGCTAAAGATTCCTTCCCTGGCACTCTCTGCAGATGGCCACAAGGGAAGCCTCAGATTGGGATCATAGGACAGAATCACACCAGCATCCTTTGCAGCTTTTGCTGCTGCAATATGGGCCGATTTGCATGGTTCAGTAATTAAACTTATAGAACCATAATGGAAAATTTTTGCCTGCCACAGTATAAAACGAATAATCAATATCTAAACCAAACAAATTTTTTTGTAAAAACTTAATAAGTTTTTACAAAATACTGAGGATTCATGCAAAAAGGATATGGACACGGGCGTCCATGTCCAACATAGTTACAACGTGCCTAACACAGCAAACTCAAAAGAAAACAAACTGCAGCACCAGTACCAGTGACCAAACTGATGTCTGAAATGCGTACATGTTGGTGTCTCCAACGTAGAAAGACAAAGTGGCTAAAATTAGAGAGCCCTTGCGAAGTTACTGACAATAATTTGTAAAAGATTAGTCTAACTGAACTGCAGCCATTATAATTTCAAATTAACTACTACATAAAAATTCCTGGATCAGTAATTGTTACTTATAGAAGACAATTCTTGTTTTCTCTCTATTTCATTCTTCCTTTCAATTTTTTATTTAGTATTATATTGCTGCTTCTGTAAAAATATATATACATTATTTATAATTTTTTATTTTTCTTGATAACTATCAATAAAAAAATCTTGCATACCTTCCTAATTAAATCAAAATCAAGTTCATCTTCTTGAAGCAACATATCAGCACTAGGGTTACGGTAAAACATGAACTCACGTTCCCCATCATTCCTTAGTGTAACAAATGCCAAAGCAGTTCGGGCACCAGGATCAAAACGCATCCCTTCGTTGTTTACATTATTCTCCTTTAAGATATCAGCAAGCATATATCCAAATTCATCTTCACCAACCTGTGCATATTGCATAAAATATGAAAGATCAGAGGAATATTACACATAAGAAACAGATAATTTTTTCTTTTTTTTTTAATCTTGCTTGATAAGCACATAAGAAACAGATCTCAAAGTGTCAAATTCAACCTGGAATGATACCATACAAGATCTATGAATTGATTAACAATGGAACCAAGAAAAAATAATTAACTTGGTTCAAGGAGATAATAAATATAACTGGGTAGCGATGTGGGCAGACATTGTTGATTTGTTGGAGTTCCTTTCTAGCCAAAACTACAACAGCAACATCAACTAACAACAACAACAATCTAGACATTGCAAAGGATAGTATAAATTTCTGTTTGGTTGAACCTTGAAGAGAAGTATGCGAAATCTGATTGGGCTTCTTATACACACACACACACACACACACACATATAAGTGCTAACATCAGGTGCACTTTACGTAAGATGTATCAAAGCTGACCGTCAGATACTCCTCTTATGTATGTCATGCCTGCCAAAAATGACACTGATCCAACGAACTGTTTTTTAAAAATGTCACTGTGAAAAACTTTAACATTTTTGTTCTTCAAAATGTCCATTTTTTCCTAGTTGTTTTTTCAGAAACCTAACGTTGGATCACTGTTGTTTTTGGTAGGCATGATATACATAAGAAGGACATTTATTCTAACGGTTGGTTTTTCAAAATATGTTCTGCAGTTGGTTCTAAATGAGGTCACTTGATGCATCTTGCATCAGGTGTACCCATGGACTAAAGTATCCAATATATCTGTGATATAATATATCCGTATATTGGAGGGTGTATTAGACTTGCAAATCTTTATCGATATTTGCTAATATATCGGTAAATGTCCAATATATACGAAAATATCTCAGATGGAGATTCATTTGTATACAAGATTATTGATTTATATTTTAAAATTTTAATGTTATGTGACATTTTAATGTAGAATTTATAGAAATTTGTGATTTATTTTGCCCAGTGTAGCACACTTTATTGATCCCAATATAAAACAAACTTATCATACATACATTTAATTTACAATCCTTTGATTCTAAATGATGTATTATAGTTTAATATATTGTTTCGTAGAGTTTTAGTGAAAATTTCCATGTTTACACTACTAACATTTATCATATCTTTAAATCAATATCGATATTTTCGATACGAACAATATATCCATCAATATATATATATATATATATATGAGATCAAGTAAGGACGTTCTTACCTATCTTAGCGTTAGCCCACCCCTTCTAGGAGCCATAGGATAGGTATTTTGTAAAACTGACAATTGGATTAGACAATCTTCTTATGCATGTTCTATCTGCCAAAAATTAATGTAATCCGAAAATTGGTTTTCAAAATACAGTCTGTGAAACACTCCGATAGCATTTACCGTTAGATGCAGTAACAATTGTTTAACAGGTTATATTTTGAAAACCAACCAGTGGATCACTGTGATTTTTGGTAGACATAACATACATAAGAAGATTATCTATTCAAAGGTCGATTTTTCAAAATACCCATCCCAGTGAAAGTGGGCTGACGATAAGAAGTGTAAGGATGTATTTATAGGATTGGGACTGTAAATATATATCATACTACTATATAAACGTAAAAGTATTTTATAATTTTAAGTAAAAGCATTTTATAATTTTTATACACAATTTTAAAATTCACTAGTTATGCATGAAATTACACATATAACCCTATTGCCCAAGGATTATGTAATACTGTTTCCAGAAATTCAAAAAATTAGATACCGTTTGAACTTTGAACTCTGTATCTTCAAATGTTTAACATATAATCCAATGCATGCTTATTTTCACATGCCAGATAACATATTCTCAATACCCTCTTCGGAAACTCGAAAATTTTGATACACTTGAACTCCACGTCCCTTATCAAAAACCCTAATTTAGAAACCCATACAACTCTTCTTTCACCCAAACGTTGTGGCTCCATTCACACACCTTCTGCACACCTTTTCCAAAATTAAATCTCCATGTTTATCTATGCAGAAAGTTTCTGTCCCATAATGAAATTTTCTTCAACAAAGAAGTTTTTCACCATTCTGAACAAAGTCCACTTGGAATTTCTTTTCATCAGCAAAAGTTGGTGCATAATGTCGAAATTGGCTCCATGACAAAAAACCTGTCATGTTCTCATTATTCTCAAATTGGGCTTTCCCTTTCACTTTTCTCAACTGCAATTTGCACCAGTGACATTCAGTCATTATTTGCTGTCAGTAACTCTTGTACAAATAAGAAATATGATTCCAATTTGGTTTGATTCAAAGGTTCATTGTTTCGCAGAAACAATATTTCGCTGAAATCTTAGGTACACTATTGCTACACCAACAGAGTGAGTGCTTTCAGAATTCTTATTTGATGATTTTCATATGGCTTATCCCGCTGCTTGTGATGCTTTGTCTATTTACAAACATCAAATATTTGTAAGATTTCTGTACTTATCTTCTCCCTTTGCATCAAAGTATTTTACTCCACAATTTAATTTCAGATTCGCTGGCTTCTCTGCAACGTATTAAAGGCTTTAATGCAATTCCCTTCCTAATTGAATATAATTGGTAAATGATAAAAATTGTTTCTCTAGGCAATGCTTTGTCTGTTTTTTATATTCCCAATCTTTTGGAGAATGCACCATACAATCTTGCTCTTATCTCCATCCGTGGGCGCATGGATCATGGATGGTCCCAATGCAAGATCGTTTATTAATTACCACTCACTGTGATGGACCGACGGTCTGATTTTTCTCAAGTGGCACAGGCATCATACAATTCAATTTTATTTTAGCTTTAATCTTCTTCTTTTTTTCTTTTTTTCTTTTTTTCCTTTTAGCATATTAATAATAATAATTAATAATTTCCTTCATACTTTAGCATGTTAATATTTGATGTTTCGCCTAAAGATACATGCTTGCTGTCTTATTCTTAATTTATTTTCTTACTGTACATTTACTCATTCTTAAACTAGATACTCCATGCTACTTTGGCCAACAAAATATTTACATTATCCCCGAAAGGTTCATAAATTATTTCCCTTAATAAATATATCTACTAGTACAATTATATAAATCTAATTGTCATTTGTAATATAGTTTAGAGAATAAAGTATTACAATACAACTATTTTATTTTAGGTTTTTTGTTTCTTTTTTCCATATGTTTGTGCATTATTTAGAAACTCTAATGATCACAATTGTTTTAGCTTTGTATTTAAAATTTTAATACTATTCCATTTATTATTATTACTTATTGTTTTGTAATAGCTTGACTCTCAAGTACCAAAACTTGCGTATTCACCTCAATGACACAAAAAGTAGATAAGAGCGACTAAATTTAATACTATAGAAATAAGTGCATATAACAATATCTTCTCTTTCACATTGTTTCAAATCCGTCTTGACAAAGAACTTGTAAATCTAAAGAGTGGAGATATATACATTTCAAGCTCAAAGGAAAATTTACCTTGATTTACCATCACTCTCACAAGGTTTCAATCATCCATGTTACCTACAAGTACACTTCTATAACATAGATAAGGAGTTGCATAATAAAATTCAAATCTATTGTTATGAAGTTTATGAAAATTTTGTTTTCAAATCTATATACATAATTTTTGAAAAGGTTAAAGGATTTACTAGTTTTTTTATATATTATGGCCTACCTTTTTATGCAAACTAAGGCAAAATACGAGAGGTGTATTGAGATTTATTACACCTAAAAATTACCATCAAATTAGCAAAAAAACTGATTATAAACCACCATTTGGTTAACTTGCCAAGTATACATTCCCAATCGAACTTCATCCAAAGTGTTATCATGTGCATTGCACGAGCATTATTACTAGTATTTATAAAAGAGTATAACTGACTGAGGAAGTACTAACTATAGTAAAAGTTAGTTCGCCTTAACATGTTAGCCTTGTGATGCTTGGGCTTGATTTTATGATTAATATCATTCAATGCAGTACTACTACACAATCCTCTGCCATAATTATCCTATTACTTATTTGCTTTAAACCCCTTTTAGGATGCAAAGCTAATTTCAGGAGTTTTCCAGAGTTTTAAGTGTATTGTAATTTGTAAGTATCTATAGCTTTACCCATCAAAATCATTCCATTATACTTAGGGCCTGTTTGGGTTAGCTTTTTTGAAAATTACTTTTGGAGCTTAAAATTCTACCTGAGCGAAAGAGATGGGGAGATAATCACTTTTGGGCAACTTGAGGAATGATAGAATGGATGACAAAATTTTCATGCTAGAAGTGATTGTAGCAAAAGTTGTGACCTCCTAGCTTTAGTTACAAGTATGAAATTTTGATATGTCAAAACATGGTTTGAGTTTAACCTAAGAAAGATATGCGAAGAAATTGCTTTCCAAAAGTGATTTTAGCAAAAGTTAACCCAAATGGGACCTTATTATTCTAACTGATTAATGGAAAAGACCGCCGTTAGCCACTGTAACATGAAGCAAATGCTAATTCATAGGGGAGCAAAGGTGACAAAAGAAGAGAAACTTTTATAATCTCTATGCTATTATCAATTTTATTCATTAAAAATGAGGAAAGAAAAGAAGAGGAGGAAGAAGAAAAACTTTCTTTCCCAGGGCCCACCAAAATTTTCACCTCAAAGTGGAGAGATTTGGAAAGAGAATTTAAAAGTAAAAATTGAGTACAACATTAGCACAGGGTACAAGTGTTTTACAGAGGACTTGGATAGAGCCCATCCTCTCTCATATCTTCCTTGCTCTCCATTTTTATGCTCCGATTGGTAGAAAGGAAGAAAGTAGGAGGGATAGACTTTCTATCATCAAGGTAGGGAGACTCACTTTCCTTCCTATGTGTTTGGTAGGATGGATGGAAAAGTGGCTTTCTTCCTTCCTGAATGTTTGGTACATATGGAGAACCCCAAATTTACTATTTTACTCTTATTTGTTTGGTATTGAAAAGGATGGTATGTCAATATAAGAGAAGTAGAAGGACAAAAGTGGGACTACACTAACCCATCTCTCTCCCTCCACTCATCTGCTCGGGATGCCAAAAAGTGAATTAAAAAAAAAAAAAAAAAAAAACCCTCTTTTCCCCCCCCCCCCACCCCCCCCCCAAATTAAAAACAAAACGCCCCCCCTTCACCCCCCCTTCCCCCCCCCCCATCCTTCTACTCTTCCCTCGTAGCATACGAAGGCTTTCAAAAATACCCAAGCCTTCCCTTCTCTTCTCTTCTCTTCTCTTCTTTTCCCCTTTTATTTTTATTTTTAATTTCCTTTCTCTTTAAGTGATAAACTAAAGAGAGAAAAGTTGGGAGTTTAAGTGTTCATACTAAAGCCGTGGGTATATATAGTGTTCACTTATTAACACAAACCCATTTGCCTTCCAAATCAAAGGAAAATAAATACAAAGAGGACCAACACATTTCCCCCAAGGAATCTTTAAAGTTACCAATGCTTAGCTTTCAATTCCTTTTAACCATCGAGAGGGCCACTGGTTTGGCTTTTTATTTTATTTTTAAAACAAGAGACCAAAAGTATTTTGTCCTTTTTATGTGTTTTGCGTATGCATATGCACCACGTGAAATGAATCCTTGTATACCAAAGGTCAGTAGAGACCACTGATTGATGAAGCTATCCACCGGATTCTAGTAAATAAAGTGTTCTGCAAGAACCAAATAAAACATTCTATACAATAAAGAATGGAAGAAAAGAAAGGACAAATTAAAAATAAATGCATTTATGCAACCATAACAATTAAAGACAGTATGGGAGAGATTTGGCTGAGATGTTTGATTAAATGCAATGAAGATCCAATTGCTATGCCAGCAATAAGTGATATAGTCCAAGTTGACACTAAAAGAACAAAGGGAAGTCCAAAGGGACATGGGTTAAGATAGAGAATAAAGAAACATAACTGGTGGAACAGACCCCAACTACTCAGTATAAGGCTTTGTTGAGTTGAATAGTTAAAAAACCTCCAATAAGCAAAACATTTCCAACCAAGTTTGTGCAACACATCCAGCTATGCTGCTTTGGCTAGTTCAAAACCATCTTGATGATGAAATCAGACATGCACCCTCATATACACATTATTGATATCCATAATATCCCAACTATATTATTTAAGAAACATTTAAAATGCCAAGATAATATGATATTGAAACTTCTCAAATGAAAAACCCATCTTATTTGAAAAAAGATTAGGCATAAATTTAAGTAAGGAATTCAGAGAGAAAATCTCTGGTTAGAGTATAACCAGTAACAAAAATAAAAAGAAAGAAGGAAACAAAAATCCAGCACCAGTGTTACTCTGTTTAGACCTCAGGAAGCATGAGGAAAAGGAAAGAAACAATGCTAAAACTCACAAATGAACTGCCTTCATTAGCATCTCTAAGCTTTTCCTTCTCCTTTCCTTCTTTCTTTCCAAGATCCAAACGGAGGCTAATACTAGTGGTAAATTACTGCCACATGAGCAAATCATAAAAAGATGATTTCCGACTGAATCTTCTAAACACTTCAGTCATCATAAATTTCTCATGTGGTTTCTCAAAATATCACTGGCCACCAAAGTCCCTATAATATAACATCATGTAGGCTCTCCTTCATATGATTTAAGGACTATGATGTTTTTAGTCCCTTGAATTAACCTATTCCACAGGAAGAGGAGGTGATGATGATACACAAAAACCCCAAGGGCCCCAATGTAATAATTAATAACCATGAAAAAAGCAATATGATACATGAAAAGCGAGAAGTGTACAATTCCCATCAAATGTCATCAAATAAAAGCAAGGATTCAAATTTATGAAAATCCTCACATCAGAAAAAAGGCGTTCGAATTGCAAATCCAAGTCCAAATGACAGCATCTCAAGTTCCTAAAGAAGTGTTGGTCCACAACAAAGTTTCAATACACAGCTATAGGATGTTCAATCATTGTCTTTTGGTTGTTAATCATCCATGTTAAATGCAGCCTTATACGATCACATTAGAAGCTTTATTATATGCTAAGTTGCTAACGGGAAGTATGTGGTGTATCGGAAAACATAGGGCAAAGCTGATTGTATAAACTGTTGAGATTTTGCCTGATCGAGCATTATAATTTGTAAGAGCACATGGGCGCAATGAAGCACTGCTCAACTTGGGGATTAAACGCAAGGATAGTTTGAAAATGAATTGATTTGAAAATTATTTAGAATTTCCTGATGAATAAGGAAGATGATGGAATTCTTTTTTGGTCCACCTTCAAGTGGATAAAAACCCAAGTATAAAGTTTGTAAACTGACTCAATTGAGAGCCAACAAATGCTGAAACTAATATATTACTGTTGTTGATGGAAATACTGGAAAGCCAAATTGAAACATTTGAAGAATGGTCACCGGGATGCATTAATAATAAATTAGGAAGAAGGTCCCATCCAAAAAAAAAAGAGGCAGCCAGTAAAGCTTATAGAAAGGAAAAAAATACAAATAAAAAGGAAGAAATGATCTACTGTGAATGAGAGAAAATGATAGAAAGTCAATATGGCTAACCCATGCCAGCCATGTTGCAACCCATCTTTAAATAATCACTTGAATGTAATATGTTAATTCATGCTCTCTTGGAAGATACCATAAATTCGAGTGGTGAAGTCTTTTGAATGTCATTCCAGAGAGTTGGCGTTCAAATCTCCTCATAAAGTTGAACACCATCATCATTGGATGGGTTGAAGTAGGTTAGCATAGGGTAGCATAGGGTGTGCTAGATTCTAGAGCAAATCCAATATAACCAAAAATAAATTAAAATTGCTGCTCTCTTGCATCTTTATAAACCATGAACAAGAAGCAAATAAAATGAATATACATATACAAAATGATACCTTCCCAATAAAAGCTGATGAGCCACCAAGACGAGCTATTCCAACAGCAACATTAGCAGGTGCACCTCCTGGAGCCTTTTTAAATGCAGGTGCATCTGCCAATGCAAGTCCACTAATAGTTGGGACAAAATCAATTAGCATTTCCCCAAAGCAAACTACAAGTGAGGATTCTGCTGCTTCAGGAGACCCATTATCACCTGGAAATGCCTTTCCTATAACAAATGAAAGTTGACAGAGGAAAAGATTAATAGTAGAAACCAAAAAAAATAGTGTATCAAATTCATTGGATCATTTATACAATATTATAACAACTACGATTTCGTACAATTTCAACAATTTTAATAGATCCACAATCTCTTGACTAATGTCAACAAATTCTAATCCAATCTCTGATAATAGGTGGAACCAAGAGTATCTTTTCTCCATTTTCAGTCCACAGGTCCTCTTCAATAAAGTTCTATCTACAAATTCACTATTAGATTATCCATTAAGATCCCCAGCCATGTGGCGTATGGTTTACTTATCATTCTAAGGAGTGAGCTTGAAAAATAATCAGCCATTTTTATACTAAATTTTACTGATTTAAGCTTCATACTTTTTCCATGCCAATTACACCGCACGCATTCCTTGTTTACAGTTGTTTAAGAGCCTTAGAAATCAAGAGAAGTCAAGAAAGGCGTAAATATGCAGTTCTTTGATTCATAATCACCTTCTTCCAGCTCGGACGACACAATACTTCAAGTGCGTTTCCCTTCATCTTTTCAGAATAAATCAACTAATCCAAGTTGATTTCTTTCTTTACATGTCGTCCGGTTGTCCCAAATAGTTGGTCAAGATGCTGACTAACTAAATGTAGGAAAATGAAGATGAGTTGCACAGACATCCGTATAAGTAGAGGCGTCGCACCTCCTAGACTAATCTACCTGGCTTCTTCAATATAATATCCAACATCATTGTACGTATTAAACCTGATACAAAGTGAGTTTTATAGCTAAAATTTGGAAACAAGTTGGAGAATTTCAAATTCAAAACTAGATGCAAAAAATTTTGACATAGCACTAAGGGAAGGAAGAAGATCACCATCTTCAATCCATGATTAAGCCCTAAAATCCAGTAGGGCCCTTGAATCGACAAGGCGAATAAAAGAGAAATTTCTCCAGAATTTTATTAAATGAAAATTTTCATTATTTCCAGTTCTAAACTTTCGGGAGTATTAATAGGCTCCATAAAACCCAATAACAACTGGAAACCTTCTAAAATTAACCCTTCCTAAAATGGTATCCCATAAGAACTCAAATTTGACTACTAAAAACCTAAAAACTAAAAATAAAAAATTTACAAACGAACAGTAGAGTCCTAAACTACTGAAAAAAAATGAAAATTACAAAGAAAAAAACAAAAAAATTAATTCGATAGTCGTGATCTGCCCGAGTTTTGTGTCCAACATTAGATCCCACTTGAAGAAAACTTGCCCTCCAGTTTCAAATTGCAGAGATGTGTTGGGTAGCTCCTTTATCTTCTTCAAACATGTTGGACATAGAGTTCCAAGTGTTTGGATGGTCAACGAGAGCTCTTATTTTGTGGAGATTTGCAGTGATCGCTACTTTATTTTTGGGTGATTTGGTTAGAAAGAAATTTAAGAAGTTTTTAACATAAATTTCTTAGTGTTTAAGGGTTATGGGATAGAGTTTATTTTTTGTCTTCTTTTTTGGGCTTCTACTACTAAACAATATAAGGGTTTTCCTTCGTTTTTTGTTAGGGGCGATTGGGTTTCAGTTTGTGGGACTTTAGTGGATATGTTCTTTGTCTTCTAATTTTTTTCTTATTTTATGTTGTTACTTCTTTGTAAATAAGACATCTAGTCCTCTTTCTTCTTTTTTTTCCTTTTCTTGAATAAAGTTGTTGCTTATCAAAAACTTACCCTCAAGTTTATCTCTAAGTATTGAAATCTTCCAATTCAGCAAATCAAATATTTCAAAAAATTTTATTGCTTCAATTTCCCTCCAAGTTTATCCTCCACAAATTGCATAACCCTAAATATCTTTATCTTGATCCTTAATTCATTGACAAGATCCACCAAACAAGGATTAAAAACCAAATTAAAATTTTCTTTCCTAATGAAATCAAAATTTCATAACTCATTGTTAATTGGAAGATCAAGCTGTAAATCATTATCTTGACCTTGCAATTTGAGCTCAGCCTGAAATTCAAAAAGTTCTTCCTTAGACAAATTTATAGTATGTTCCACAATTTGTTCAACAACTTCTAGCTTTGGATCTTCAACTTCTTATCATCATAATCTAGATCATCAACTTTTGCTAAATAGGATTAATGCACTCACAAGGTATTACATCTTCATCAAAAATATATTCTTCCTCTTTGCAATTGTCAACAAGTGGAATTTTTTCTTCTACAACTACAACTCAATAAAGAACTACTAGCTGAATTTATTTTTTTTTAATCTTCAAAGTCTTTAACTCTCACATTAAAGTTCGGCTTCACATCTACAACTATCAAATGTGTCTTCTTTGGGTTGTTGGATTTGAGACTTATCATTGTAATTCTGCATATAATAACTACTAGGCCTATAATCTTGATCAATATTAAAATATATTTCTTCACAATTGTAAGGATAAAAATGAAATATCATCATTCTCTCCATTCTTGACCATGAAAGAATATGGGACTGACTTAGTCAAAATCTAGAAAGTCGTAATCAATCCCACGACTCTGTAGCATAACATGGAAGCTTGTATGATATATATATATATATATATACAGAGCTTCTAATATAAGATGCACCTGATGCAAGATGCATCAGGTGGCCTCTTCTAGAGCAACTTGTTCAGTATATTTTCAGAAACTGACCGTTGGATTTGATGTTCCTTTTATGTATATCATGCCTGCCAAAAATCACAATGATCCAACAGTCGGTTTTTTTAAAAATCAACAGTAAAAAAAGTGTGACATTTTAAAGAACAAAAAAGCCACAGTTTTTCAAAGTTACATTTTTCAGAAACCAACAGTTGGATCACTGTGATTTTTTGCAGGCATGATATACATGAAAGGAGCATCAAATCCAACGGTCAGCTTTCAAAAATATGCCCAACAAGTGGCTCTAGAAGAGGCCACCTAATGCATCTTGCATCAGGTGCACCTTATATTAGCACCTCTGTGTATATGTATGTATGTGTATGTGTATGTGTATATATATGTATGTGTATGTGTGTGTGTGTGTGTATATATATATATATATATATTGGATTTGAGACTTATCATCGTAATTCCACATATAATAACTACTAGGCCTATAATCTTGATCCATATTAAAATATATTTCTTCACAATTGTAAGGATAAAAATGAATTATCATCATTCTCTCCATTCTTGACCATGAAAGAATATGGGACTGACTTAGTCAAAATCTAGAAAATCGTAATCAATCCCACGACTCTGTAGCATAACATGTAAGCTTGTATGAGATATATATATATATATATATATAGTCCCGATCCTGTAAGCATATGCTTACATAAGTTATATAAGAATAACGCTAAAAATCATGCATAGCAACAGATAATTGTGGGATATATATTTTGAAAATATAGATATCTATAAGCATGACACTAATAGATAATTGTGGGATACATATTTTGAAAAAAAGACCGTTGGATTATATACCCTTCTTATGGATGTCATGCATGCCAAAACTCACGATGATCCAATTTCTACATCTCAAAATATAGATATGAAAAACTGTGACAGATTACTGTGACCACTAAAAACTGTAACAGTTTTTCTCAGTAACATTTCCGAGAAACCGACCGTTGGATCACTGTGATTTTTTGGCATGCATGACATGCATAAGTATAGTATATAATCCAATGGTCTGTTTTTCAAAATATGTATCCCACAATTATCTATTAGCTTCATGCTTACATAAGCTTTTCTTCTAGAAATAAAGAATCTCTCTAAGACAAATAACCAATCAATAAAATTTTCCTTTTTGAACAATTCATAAAAATTAGGATTGTATTGACATTCCTTATAATTCCAATGAAGATCATGATGCTACAAATGAGCCAACCTATCATCTAGATTCTGTATAGATTGTCAAATTACCTGTCGAATCTCTTGTTCAAGAGGCTCCCGTTGAGAAAAGACAAATAAATCTCTTGTAACAAATAGACCTTCAAGAGAACCCGTACTTCGAGTTTGTCGCATTTGTCGTCCTACTAGTGGCCATTGAGACAAGGGCAGCCCTCACTCTAATACCAAAACTCAATGGCAAAGCAATGGAAGAAGATCACCATCTTCAACCTCTGATAAAACCTTAGAATCCACTAGGGGCCCTTGAATCCACAAGGAGAACAAAAGAGAATTTTCTAAGATTTTATTGAATAAAAGTAATCATTATTTCTGGTTCTACACTTTAGGCCTATTTATAAGCTCCATAAAACCCTAATAACAATTGGAAACCTTCTAAAATTAGCCCTACTTAATATGGTATCCTATAAAGACTCAAAATTGAATATTAAAATCCTAAAAAATAGTATAACAAAAAAGTAAAATAAAGCCCTAAACAACAGCAACTTGAAATACAAAGACAATAATAAAAACCATTGCCCGAGTTCTATGTCCTACATCAAATTTAAATTTGGATGAAAAACTTGGGACTTTTCTTGAAAATTTATGTGGTTTCTTCCAAAATTTAGTGAAATGCCTCAAAATTTGGCAGAATATTTTATTTCTTTTTTGTTTAGCATATGAAATTTGGATAGAAAAAATGTGAACTTTCAAAAACTTTATTTAAAATTCTTGTGGACTGCCATGGATTACAATAAAATAATTATTATTTAAAACCTAGATTGATAAAAAAAATTGATAATGTGGCGTACCAGATTCTTGATAAAGGTTGTGATTAATAAAGTTCATACGGGTCATGGTGCACCTAGCCACCTATAATCACACACAATAGATATATGGATTAAATGTGTAGGGCCTGGTGATCGCATTCATTTATGGTCTTTGAACACAAGTTCATGAATTAGCAAACCGATTCATGAATTTGTGACCAATTAGTTTAATTAGTTCATGAATCTAGATGATTAATTGGTAAGTCGTAATGGGAGAACTTATTATATTCTACTCCTATATATAGGGCATTGGTCCCCCCCGCCCCCATATACTAATTAGGAATAGACAAGTGAGTGTTTGTGTAGAGAGGATGGAAGATCACTGCTGCAATACCAAGTTGGCACTGGAGGTTCTGAATTACACGTGAGTCTTCAGGTATGGATGCGTTAAGTTTAATTTTAGTGCATCCCTATGAGCTTAGCAAATTCCATGCATATTTTATTTTTTATACAAATACATGCTTACAGTTTACACTTCAATCCTACTAAAAATTTTCATGAGAGAGAGAGAGAGAGAGAGAGAGAGAGAATAGGCTGTTAAATTTCCACCAAAATTCAACTAATTCAGGCTAAATTTGATACTTACAAAGAAAAGAAAAAGTCATTAGATTTTTTAATTACAAAGAATAAAAAAAATAAAAAACACCTGATATTGGCTTATTAAAAAAAAAAAAATGATGAAAAAGGAAAAAACACATTAATGCAGAAAGACTTCACTCACTCTAATAGCTCCAACGTCTAAATAGAGAAGGATCAGCGGACCAAAGCAAACAAATTCAAGCACATAAGAACATTCTTAAGACAAACAAAAATGAAGTCGTTTACAATTCAAATGGGCAAGATTCTAAAGAACTACATACCCTGCATGCTACGCCACCGAAGCGAAGCGAGCGGCTGAGAAGAAAAGGCCGAAGCTTTAAGGGTCACCCGTCCGAAATCTGCCGAACCCGAAAACGGATTACTCGATGCCACACCACTGAAGCAGAAAGCATTTAAGTTTAGAGCCATGAACCCAAATTTTTATATCAACCCCTGAAAAATCTTCTTTGTTAACTCTCCCAGACAATTGTTCGAACAGATGAGCTTCGATTCTGATATTCAAGAAACAATGTAGACGCAGTATTCAGCACCAATAACTGTCTTTGGATATTAATTATGACTCTGTTGAGACGTTAAAACTGACAGTTTGAAAGGGAATATACGATGCGAGATGGATTCTGCATTGGATTGAACGAAAGTTTGAGCAAATAAGCCCTAATTGTGGGTATGAGTCGGAGATCTCCGACGGAGAAAACAAGGAAGAGCAGCAGCAGTTTATGGTTTGTCACCGTATAGGTGCTTTTTGGACAGCCAACTAACACCTTTCATCCGTATTCAAGTAGACTGAAAAGTCAAAATCTTTACTGCTGACATTAGGGGACTATTTGGGAATTTCATTTCAACAGTTTTTAAAGAATTTGATCTAAAATCTGATTTCAAAGTACTAATTTTTAAATTAAATAATGCCCCGTTGTTATATCATTTTGTTTAAAAATTTGATATAAAATTTAGTCCAGTATTTTCATTTAAAGAATTATGGATTCTTTCTAATTTTTTTCAAATAATAATTTATTTTTTAATATAAAATTATATGGGGATTTTTCCTCAATATTCCCATAGTTTGCAAAAATTCCCAACATGAACTCATTTTTTCAAATTTTACTAAAATATTTTTTTTGGACCAAAATGCCCTTCACATAACATAATCCTCACCTTTACATTGAAATCCAAATTTTATGAATAATCACCAATCCCCCAAATTGCATATAATTCCCTATTTAGAATATAATCTCCAATTTTAGTAATGTCAAATCACATTAATTAGGCTACGATTATATTACAATATAAATCTTTAAAAAAAATAATGGAAATTGGGGATTATACAAATTTTTTGGGAATAATGAAAAAATTTATATATGTATTGGAGATTTTGTGTTAATTTGGGGATTATAGTTTAATATGGGGATTATAGTTTAATATGGGGATTGGGGATCATGAATTAATCTGGGGATTATGTATAATTTAGGGTATTCAACACCTTTTTTGAATTTGATGGAACATGTAAGATTATGATTTGATATAAAAAAAAGTAAGCAATAATTTGGTGGAATTTTTGCAAAGTTGGGGATTGTTCAACAAAATGGGCATTGGGGGATTGTTATCAAAATTAAGGATTATTCATTATTTTGGAGATTGGGGATTATGTCTTATTTGGGGGATTATTCATTATTTTTAGGATTGGGGATTAATCAATAAATTGGGGATTATACATAATATTGTGGATTGTATGTAAAAATTTGGAACATTTTCCACAAAATTTGACCGTTCATGAGGGCAAAAATGTTTAATATAAATCAAGTGTACAGAAGTGCATTGAGAGAAATTCTCAAAATATGGGTTTATGTAGGAAATTTTTGAAAACTATGGAAATATTAAGGGAAAATTCCCGAGTTATATTGTACTCCTTTTTAATGTCAGTTATGGAACTCTTATTATTACAAAAAATAAATTTACTAAATTAGACATAACTAATTATTTATTATTCAATCAAATAATTTATGATCTTATCAAATATCTAACTTGTAAAAGATTTAGAATAGAGCATTGGAGAATGAAATAATTGTTCACTTATCTCTTGAAGACCAGCAAAATAATAATTGACAAAACAATCAAAGAGTACACATGATTATATTAAATATAAGGGTTAATTACACTTTTCTACCTTGTACTTTGTGTATTTTTCAATGTCGTTCTTATACTTTTTTCTCAATTTCATACCCATACAATTAAAAAAAAATTAATGAAGGACAAATGCATCACAAGCATTAAATTAATGGACGGAAATATGATGTGGTAGATGCAGTTGGATCTACCTGGCATCCGAGTCGGAGAAAATATCACCGTTCGAATAGCTCAATCGTAAACTGAACGGGATGAGCAACTTGGTCTTCGTCCTCCACCCACAGCTCAATCGTAAACTGAATGGGATGAGCAACTTGGTCTTTGTCCTCCACCCACATTCTCCCTTCACTGCAACTTTGAGTTGTAAACTAAATGGGATGAGCAACTTGGTCTTTATCCTCCAGTCACATTCTCCCTTCTCTGCAACTCTTCTTGGTTGGCCTATTTGGGTCAATTTATTGCATCTTTATGCACTCCATATGAAATATTATAAGCTGGGTTTGCATTTGTTTGAAATAAGAATTTGAATTCGAGAGAGATTGGTTTAATCGATGAACCCATTCGTTTTTAAGAGTTCTTCGTCTTCCTGACTCCCATAGAAGATGACGACAAACCGAAGAGAGGGTTCCGTTGGCAAAACCCTTTGATTTCAATTAATTCCCTATGAACCCTTTTGATTAGAAAGTAAAACTATTGGATTTACCTAATGATTTGTGGTTAAAACTCTTGATTTATAAACCCCGAATCCAAGATAAGAAACGCAATCTACAACGAATTGGAAAGAGAAAACACGATGGTTTTAAACCGTCATCTTTTCATGGAAAGACAAAGGTTTGAAACTTTCGTTGTTTGAACAAAAGATGAGGATGCAAAACTCTCATCGTTGCTTGAAATGACGAGGGTGAAAAACCAGTGTTATTAAACCCGGACCGGCCGGTTCAACTGGTTGGACCGGCCGGTTCAACTGGTTGGACCGGGAACCGGTCCCCTCTCCGGCTGGTTTAACCCACAAAAACCCGTTTTTCAAATAACCCGTTCAACCCGGCGGTTCAACCGGTTCAACCGGTCAACCAGGCTTTTTTTTTTTTTTTTTTTTTTAAATAATTTTTTAAATTTTTTTTAAGGTGCTAAAATGACTAAAATAGTCCCAATATTTGTAATGACTGCACATAAATTTAAATATATGAATTGATTGTACAAACATTTTTAAAAAAATTATATTTTGAATCATTTATGGCTTTTATTCTAATAAATAATTAAATAAATAAATAAATAATATATTTATGACGTCACGGTTCAATCCAGCGGTTCAACCGGTTGAACCGGTTGACCCTTAACCCGGTAACTTTTCCGGTTCGATGAACGGTCCGGTTTTTAAAACACTGTGAAAAGCTCTCGTCGTTGCTAGAAAAGACGAGGGTGTTGAACCCTCGTCTTTTATTCAAAATCACGAGGGTTCCAAAAACCTCGTCCTTTTTATCACGTCCTTGGAATAGACAACTCTTACAAAACCTTCGTCTTAGCCTAAAGATGAGGGTATAAAACCCTCGTCTTAGGCTTTTTATATTCTTCATTTTAAAGGGAGAAAGTATAAAATTCTAGTTTCAATATGACATGCATGAGATTATCAAGGTGAGGGTTTAAAACTCTCGTCTTAGGCTTTTTATACTGTAGTAGTGTCTTGTGTTAATCTTGATAATCATGTTATATTCTTCATTTTAAAGGGATGAAGTATGGCTCTTTTCCTTTTATTGCTCATGAATAAGCAAAATGGACTTTAATGTGTATCAAAAAGAAAAGAGAGCAATAAAAATATGTGTGAATCGCATGAAAATTCATTAAGATCTTGTGAAAAAGTACATGTTCAAGAAAAAGAAAAAGAAAAAGAAAAAGATTATATTAGTAGGCTATTGATGAGTATCTTTCCATTTTTTGTCTCTTCACTTCTTTTTCTTACTTTGAGATAAAAAGACTTTGTCTTATTGGGCTCAAATTGGATTGAATTCTCCTAAGTATCAAATTCTTGATCATATGTTTTTTATGTTTGATTTGGTTTGTGATAAATATCTTATATAATTCAAATGATTTTGTGTCTCACACTCACATTTTGGCATATTCAAATACTTTATATATGCTTATATGGCATGTCAAAGTACTTTAATTTTCTAGTTTATATCCAAAATATCTTATAAAATTCTATCTTTTGTTTTTGATTTTATTCTTTTTAGTTTTATTTTTTTTGTTGTGTCTCTCTTGCATCCCCAACATGATCTCTAACATTTGATTCTTGAATTGACCTTGGAGAATGTTTTGTCCTAGTCTTATCAAGTTATATCTAAGTGGTGTTGGGAATTTCATAGTCTAAGGTCATTTATATTCTCATGCAAAAAGGGGGAGATGGTTTGGAAAATGGTGTTGGCTATTTGTTATGTTGCGAGAAGAGATGTTAAAAGTTCATTGTTTGTTGCTAATATTTTTTCTTGTTTTAGATGTGTTAGTCACTGTGCTTACATTATGAGGTTTTTTTTTTTAATTTATTTATTTATTACTAACATGGGATCTAATCTTTTTCTTAAGCTTTGTGTTAAGTATTTGTTTGTAGGAAAATGCTTAGTTTCTTTTCTTTCTTTTTTTCTTTTTTTCTTTTTTTTTTTTATCTATGTAATTGATGGGGAGATGAGTGGAGTATTTTGAGGGGGAGATTTAGTCTTGTGATTTCTCTAAATTTTTCTTTTGTTTGTATTCATCTCTTTTTGTTTTTGTTTTGTTTTATGGGATTTTGCATAAGAATAGCCAAAGTGGGAGATTGTTAGGTTTTAAGTTGGCTTATTCTTATGTATGTAATTATCTCTTGTATTGTCCTCGTCCTCAAGGTTAATTGTCGAAAATCTCAAAGGTTGCATGCTCTAAAGCTCAAGTCATTTTTCGAAGATCCTTGAATCCATGTCATAGGATGGTAAGTGACTTAGAGGCCTAATTTTTATCCCATAGGTTATTAGTGATTGATTTCAATGTGTGAAATGATTGTTTTAAAATTGTGTTTTGATTCAATTTGTTTCTGGAAAAATTATTTTCAAACATATTGAATCGATCCATACTTTTCTAGATCGATCTAATTTTATTTTGAATTTAGATCCAAAACCCATGTAGAAAATGCATCGATTCACCCTTTATTTGGATTGATCTAAATTGATTTTTATTTAAGGTCCAGAATCTCGGTTGGTTTTGAATCAATCCAAGTTTTTGTTGGATCGATCTAAATTCGATTTTATTAAAGGTCCAGAAACTGTGTAAACATTTGGATTGAATTAGGTTTTTCTTGGATCGATCCAAGATCGTGTTTTTTTTAAAAAAAAAATCTAGATTCTAAAAAAGGTATTTTTGACCTTTAATGTGATGACATGTTTAGGTCGTACTTGGGGCTATGAATACATCTTTTTGTACTAATTAGGATAAGACTGAACATTTTAGAGAGAGAAATCTACCTCATTCCCTTTCAGATTTTTTTTCTTTTTGTACTTTGAGTACAATTACTTCAATTCTATGGACTCTTGACCTTTTGATCTTTAATCCAACCATAGATTAGAGACTATTAGGTTGATAGAAATCACATACCTCAGATTGAGAGTGATCTAATTAGAATTGGATTGTGACCTTGTGGACTCAAGGTGTGCTTGGTGGATTCCAAGTGAGCTACTGTGAAGAACAGTGATTCCCCTTGGAGCTAGGTGAATGGATTTTGTTGTCCCAAATATATAACCCTAGAGGGGGTGAATATGGTTTTTGGCAAACTTTAGCAAATATTACCAAATAAAATTTAAGTTCAATTAATTTCAGCAGAAGCAAATAAATATAAGCAATTAATTAAAACAAGAGATAGAGAAATCAAACACAGCGATTTAACGTGGTTCGGCTCACCTACATCCACGCCTTAAGCACTCAGCCCAAGGATTCCACAATCCACTAAGGATTACTCCTTCAAGGTGGAAAAACCTTTACACAGTTTTCTTTATCCCAGGTAGAATACTCTCACCTAAGCTCACAAAGAACTTACTCAAGAGCTCACAAAGAACTCACAAATGTTCTCACAAAGAACACTCAAAGTGCTCACAAAGAACACTTCTTCAAGCCTTACAAAAAATGCTTTGCCAATGCTCACAAAGAGACTTCTCACAAGAGTTACAACAAGATTTGAGAATAAGTACAAGTAGAGAGCTCCTCAAGAGTAGATGAATACAATTTAATCTTTCACTAATATCTTTCAAAGATATAGATTGATTTGGCTCAAGATAGAGATGATTTTTGACTAAATCATACAAGTTTGATGATTAAACAAGTTGGTATATATAAGTATGTGATCAACTACTTGTTTAAGACTCATACAATGAATATTTATAAGCTCTAAAGAGAATATGGCCTTAGGCACACAAATAGAGCCGTTTGGGTTTGTCAAAACTAGCCGTTATAAGATTCAGGGCACGGTTAGTCGACTAGATAAAGAGGGCTAGTCGACTAGCAAAGTTTAAACTAGTTTGATTTGAAATCTGGGCACGGTTAGTCGACTAGACAATGGTGATTAATCGACTAGCAACGCTTTTAGTTGACTAGTCAAGCTATTAGTCGACTACTTTTGGTTTTTCACAAAAATTGCTTACTGCCACTACTTTAGTCGACTGAGCAATAAGGCTTAGTCGACTAGGCAATGAACAAAACCAATTTTTATGAAAATTAACTAGTTTTTTGAGTTCATAAAAGCCCACTTTGATTTAAAAACATTTTTGACCAATCAAAATGATATTTCCAAGTTAAAAGCATGGTCTAAAAGGTTCATAATCTTTTTAGCCAAATTAAGTTCAATCCTAATGAGAGATTTACAAATAAAGTCCTAATCACTCATACAAGATAGAGACAAAGTTTTCACAAAATTTCTTCAATTGATCTCCATGTCTTGTGCTAGGCTTGTGATTGGCTTTATCTTGAGCTTCACAAAAGGGGTGCATAGCTTGCTTCAATGATTTGGTGAAGATGCATTTTTCTCATTCATTGAGCATTTGATCTTCATTGATAGTTCAACTCCATGGATCCTGTTTTTACATGATATATGCTAGATAGAAAATATAATATTCACAGGATATAATTTCACCAATATCAATTATAAGTATGACACAATAGTATGTTCAATTAATAATTGGCTAAGAAGTTCAATTCAATAACATATGTACTATATAAAATATCCATAGTATAATGTTTGTTATTATCAAAATCATTTAACAATTGTGGGTAAGATATTTAACTAGATTTGGATTGAAGTCATAAGGCTAACAGATTTCACTATGGACTAATCGTGGATTTGATGGAGGTTAAAGATGTTCAAGAAAGGTTGAAATTAAGCTTGAGGATGGCTGCTATAATTTCTGGTTTCTTGTAGATTCTTCTTTGTCATAGTGAATATATTTTCTCTTGTGGTTTTTCACCCTTTTGGGTTTTCCACATATATACTCTCTTATGGATTATTATTATGGGAAAATGATCAATAGGCCCCTGATTAGGGTCTTTTTTATCACTAAGTTCAAAGTATGTGATTTTATACCGATAGGCCCCTCCAGGTCAAATTAGAAGTCAACTATTGATCATAGATTGTCTAAAATACCATTTCCTTATTTTAAGCTTGATTTTAGTTAAGATATTATTTCATGATTTATTGTGAATAGATAATTTAATATTTGAATAACATCTCCTACGGATTAGGTAAGTGTGATATAGGTTTATTTTTTAATTTGAATTGTAATCAGAGTTTTGGAGACATTTCATTGTCTTTCCTAAATAACAACCCCAAAAACTGTTCTATCCGAAATCTCCATAGCCTCGCCTCACATGTTCATGGTCATTGCCCCAGCATAGCCTCACTTCACGTGTTCATGGACATTTCCCCAGCATAGCCTGACCTCACGTGTTCATGGTCATTGCCCCAACATAGCCTCACCTCACGTGTTCATGGTCATTACCCACATAAATATCCGAAACCTCCTTAGCCTCATCTCCATAGCCTCACGTGTTCACTTCGAGTTAAAGCACATCCATTATTGTTGCTTCAAGGAATTTTAAAGTGGGTGGTTTGTTCTTCAAAAAAGATTAGTTTTATTTTAGTTTTTACATGATTTATAATCATATTTATATATTGCTACATTTGTGTATGAAAGAATGCTTTTTTACAGAGATACTAGTATCTCTGTAAATTCCTTTTCCATATCATATTTGGTTCAATTTAATTCTAGAAACATGGATAAAATCATGGGAATCATATCATAGAAAGTTCCTTTAGGAAGGCTGGGTTTCTGCAATGTTGCACATGCATTATTTTTCCTTTCCTCATGTTGTGTCGGACTAACAATGTGTCACGCCCACACAGAGTCACGACTCTGTGCAATGGTCCAATATTAATAAGGACGCCCACAATGAGTCATGACTCTGTGTTATTTTCAAACTTAAAAATCACACCCACAATGTATCAATTTCTACTCAATAGTCTTTTATATCAAGAGTCACGCCCACAATGAGGCATGACTCAGAAATTTATCTTCTTTTGGCCCTCTTTTTATAGATGAAGATGATAATGAAATCCCTTAATTTTATCTTGATATAATCCCTTGATTTTAGGGAAGTTGATTAGGATGGACTTTCCTTTGTAAATGAATTTCAATATTTGAAATATTCCTTGATTCATGGAGATAATATTGGATAATATTCTGTTAAGTTGATTTTCCGATAATAGTGGATAATATTGGATAATATCCTGTTAATGAAAGAGTATTTTTGTCCATTTTAATCAACTTTCACAGATACAAGTATCATCAAAAAAGGCAAGGGCCTATTGGTATAGCACTCTTGTACCAAGGTCCTATTGGTATAAAACCCTATTATTATTGTGGTTGTTGATTAGATTATCAAAGAGGATGGAATGATAATTGTGTTCATGGATCCATCTTGATAATCTCATGGTTGATTTTCTTTGATTTGCTTTAAATGTGTTTGATGTGTGGTCTTTGAGTATTTCGTTTTTCTTCATTTGTCTAGTTATTATATTCAAATCTTTCCCTCCTGTTGTGTTGTTTGGGACCGATAAATCTCTTTTCAAATATCAACAAATATATTTCAATATATCGAAAATATCAAGAATATCGAGATGTATTGAAATTATCTATAAATATTTGGAAAAATATACAATAGATGGGCTGATATTTACTGATATAT
>JAESVK010000912.1:169181-226747 GCA_017140935.1 Hamamelis virginiana | reverse complement strand
TATATATATATATATATATATATATATATATATATATATATATATATTCCATGTTTGGGACCATGATATATCTGTTGATACCAATATTTAAGTTCTTGAATTTATGTCGCCATATGTAGGATTTTGGTTAGAGAGAAGATTTTTCCCTCTTCAGTTGCCCCCACTTCTTCAATTGGTCTTTTGTCGACTCGGTGACGAAGTTATCGCTTCGTATAGTGTCTTCTTATTAATTTTGCTTAGGTCAGTTTCTTCACAAGCTAGCGATTAGTAAAAACTGAGTGGTTGCCTCGCAAAATTAATTGTCACATTAAAGTCCAGCTACTAGTGGGTGATAGTTGTTGAAAGGAAATCAATGGAATGGATTTGCAGCAGAAGACTTGTAACAAAAATTTTATAATAGTTGAATCATCCATCAAAATTCAGGAGGATTTCGATTAAGCATCGGATTATGGTTTTACAAACTAAGAGTGTATTTAAACAACTTAAATGCATATTTACTTGAACCTCTTTTGTTTTAGCGATTGTCGAATCCTATCTCCAAAAGTATGAAGCCTCCAAGGTATCCACACAAGCACAAGACATTAAGAACCCTTGCAAC
Source organism: Hamamelis virginiana (assembly GCA_017140935.1). NCBI lineage: Eukaryota > Viridiplantae > Streptophyta > Magnoliopsida > Saxifragales > Hamamelidaceae > Hamamelis > Hamamelis virginiana. Next base: position 226,149 of record JAESVK010000912.1, on the reverse strand, counting down.
TATCAACACTTGATAAGAAGCAAGCTTGAGAGGGTATGGGGATTTCGGCTAGGAGAGGAAGAGAGCATGGGAATTTCGGCCCTAGGGTGTTCTCCTCTTTTCTTAGCCTTCACAAAAAGATGAGCTAGGTTACTTAGTGCTAGCTTGACCTAACACTTCCTTATGTAGAAAATATTCTTCTTATTTGCTATTTGATCCCTCCCTTATTAACTATTAAAAATAAGAATCAAATTAATAACAAATAAGAATATACTCATTTCTGTAATTCAAAAGACTCTCTTATTCCCTTAGTGTGTGTGACCCTTTGGGTTCACTCCAACCTACTCCAACCTAGTAGTGTGTGTGACCCAAATTAATTATATCACCTTATTTAAACTACTTTAAATACAATCCCAATGAATAAACCATTCACATCTAATGCTGCCAATCACAACTCATTTGATTGGTCTTAAGTCCATAATCATCCATTCACAGCTATACAATCACATTGCATAAATAAAAGCTAAAACAAAGTAAAGGTAATGATGACAATGACATATAATTAATTAAAGTCATATTATTATTATTATCCCATAACAATAATAAAATTATTATTATTATTATCTCATAACAATAATAAAGTTCTTTTAAATCTCAATTAAAAAGGAATTCCATCATATCTCATATGACTATACTAGTGTCTTTCCTAAAACAAATAAAACTCCTAATTAACACTATTAGGGTTTCAAATATATATAGAATTTAATTTGAGAAATTATTCTCATAATTCTTACCATGCATTTAACACTTTAATATGCTTAGTAGATAAATCAACATTAACCTACATAGGTGGAATTAAATAATAATAACTCAATCCAAAAATTCTAGGAAAGATACAATTTCAGTTTTTTAATAAAAACTTAGAATTCAGCTACTGTTTTGGGACTAAACTTTCCTATATTAAAACGAACTTTTAAAATGTGAGAATACTCTATTTCACAAGGATTTTCAGTCCTCTTTCAAATGGCATAGGTCTCATTTAGTGATTCCAATGTTTGGTACCACTTTAAAGCATTTTGTGACATGAACTCCAAACCATGGTAGATTCTGGAATTTCATTACAAATAGTCTTATTTGGCCTAACCTAGAATGAATTAAGTTATGGGAACACTTCAATTCACTAGATTTTTCAGTCCTCTTTCCAATGGCAGGAATCTCAACATTTGATTCCAACGTTTGGTATCACTTTAAGGCCTTTTGCGATAGAGAGTCAGAATTTTCAGATTTGACTCTTAATCACAAAAACCTTAGTATGGCTAACCTAGGTCATAACAAGTCATGGGAACCACTACTACAAAAACCCTTATTAACGACACTCAAAAAGTGTCGTTATTTTGGATTCACGACACTTTGGGAAGTGTCATCTATCGCACTGTCGTGAAAAGTTTTACGACACTTCATCAAGTGTCGTAAAATTTCAATCTTGCACGACACTTAAAAAGTGTCGTTAACAGTTTATATTGACACGACACTTTATGAAGTGTCGTAACATATCATACTTGCACGACACTTATAAAATGTCGTTATATTGACACGACACTTCTAAAAGTGTCGTAAAACTTTAGACATACAATGACACTTTATAAGTGTCATTAAATTAGTCAAATTTTTTTTTTTTACACCTGTTATTTTGTCTCCTCTTGCAGTGACCTGTATTCACCTGTTTTTACATATAAAAATTATATTTCCTAACATCCCATACCACCATTACACATGCATAAAAAAGAATTGCAAAATATGGTGCACTTAATTATCAACATATATCCAAAGTGCATGTTTACCTCAAACTAACATATCCAAAGTGTATGTTTACCAAGTACAAAATTTTTGTTCAAAAAATGAAAAATAGATGGTTTTATTACATCGAAAACATTCTTATGAGCAAATAACAATAAAAGTAAAGCTTCCAAAACTCGTTTGCAAGTCTTCGACATGCAAAATGTATCTTCATGTTGTCATTGATTGGCTTCGTAGATATGCTCTAGGACCCTGTGAGAAAAATATACAAATGAAAATTTTAGTAATTATAACTTTATATTGCACCTGTGTTGATAATGTAAAATATCGAAGTATATATGGAGAGTGTAAATGATAAGCCAAAACAAAAGCTATATATGACCTTCAACAGGCACATGTACCTAATGTTGACTTTAGTAACTAAAAAAAGCAATCTTCTTTCATCCTATTATTATTATTATTATTATATTAAATATATGAAGCATCCTAGCTAGAGCCATTTGATAATTTGAGCGATTTTGATTGCAATGTATAGTTTGGAACACAAAAAAGTGGTACAGAGATCGAACAATTAATTTTAACTTTGTAAGGCTTAGAATGATGAGAATATTCATCATTCTAGACAACAATGGCCAGTAAAGTGGCCGCTTTCCCTTGATTATTCTATCACTGCTAGAACTTGTTACCTAAAATTCTCCCCAAGGTCTTTGGTCAGGACAGCACTCTCACAAAGTAAGAAGGTTTTGGAGCTTGTATGATGAAAATCACAGCTGTATATTTCTAACAAAATATTGGTGATGTGTATTAACAAAAGGTTATGGTGCTCTTGTAGAATAATTGAACTAAATATTCAAGGCTTTGGAGAGAGAGTCAAACCAAAAATAAAGGAGTCCAAGCTTTTGTTAGGCATGAATTCATAGATCAAAATTTTTTCATCTTCTTCAATGCAGCATCCTAGAAGCTTCACTAGATTTTGGTGCTGGCCCTCTGCTATTATAAGAAAATTGGTGTATGTGGTAATACCTTTTCAGGAGTCCTAATAGAAAAGGATATTCTGACACTCCCACAGCTCAAAATTCGAACACATGCACAGCTACTTCAATAAATCAGACCTGTTTTGACTGTTAATTATTAATTAAAGGATACTTATTAGAGTCACAAGATTTAACTTCAGGTTTATAAATTGATCTCAGCCAGGGCTAAAAGTTGTTCAAAGTGAAATTCTGCAATACCAAATAAAAGGAAGTATAAATCAACACAGTACTGCTTAAATTTCATCAGAAACTTGCGTTAGTGTTTTTTTGCAGAAAGATGCAACATAATTGCATTTACTTAAAAAAAAAAATGCAAATACCAAAGGCAACAAGTTGACAGAAACTTAGCCTTGTATTGAATATAAACTAGGAAGTCTGATAATTGTCCTCTATAAGCTTGCTACTAGCTACTGAGTACTGACTAATCTTGATAGTCGCGTTAAGTAACAAGCCTTGTAATATGCATCAGCTTTTACTAAAAATCTCACATTTTAAACCAAGTGTCGTAAACGCAAATTCTACAGAGCAGACACAACACCAATGTGAAGGAAACTATATTGCATTAGTATATGCACAGGTGTCAAAATATAATAGAGAAAGCAGGACTACCACAACCAAAATTAAAAAATGGTCTAGTTCAAAGTTCAAGCATTTTTTTTTTCCTTCGAAGTGCAGTTGAATCAATTTGATGTAGAGCTCCTATAGTGAGGGGCTGAATTTAGAAGATTTTAGAATCTAAAGTAAACATTTAATCAGCGTCTAAGTTGCTCAAATAGTATAAAACAATTTAAGGAAGTAATCGATGGCCATGAAACGTACCACATGCCTATCTGGAGGTTCACGTGGAGTAATCCACCTCCGGAGGAACTGAGGAACCTGCTCCTGTGCTTGAGGAGTCAAAGGGTAATAATCGTGGTGAGGAGTAATCACCAGGTCAAATCTATTCAACTGCAACCTTGGATGTTGTATCAGCAAACATAAAGTCAAAAGGAAGAGCAAAACACTACAATAATTAGTAAAAATACACATAAGACTTCTTTGAATCTCATTAACACAGGTCGCATTTCTGTAATAATATTCCCTCAAAGCAAGGAAAACATTCGTATGTAGTTGCAAATTACAATTTCCCCTATAGCTCCTAAAATTGTAATTAATAAAAGAATTGTATTCACCATCTGTCCATGACTGATCAGTTAAGGAAATAATAAAGATAATAAAATGGAAAGAAAAATCTATAATGCCTGAAAGTTTTGTGGATATTCCCCACAACTATGATTTCAGATGCAACCCATTTTAGAGTTAAGAGATTTATAGACCATGAGCAATGGAGGAAAAGGTTTGGATGTGGCTCTAAGAGCCTTACTTTCTCACTCCATCACGTCTCCAAATTTTAGTCTAGACAAAATTACAATTTTTAATCTACAGCTAGAATGTTTGTGATGATTTTGAGGGTTTAGATTGAGATTCTGGAATGGAAACAAGTTGATAATACAGCCTCTCAAGCTAAATTGGGCACAAAAAGAAAAAAAACAAAGACAATCAAATTCCCAACTTCTGGGTCGCCAAACGTGGGTCAATGAAGCTACTGATGATCGTATGGTCAACAGGGTGCTCCTCCAATAATTGTTCCATTTAAAGAAAGTTTTTAATGCATTAACTTCAATAATCAGAAGTGACCACATGGCACAAACCCCTCAAAAATCAGGCAAGTTTACAAGTCAGCTCTTGCCAGCAACCAGCTTAATCCTATACAGATAACAGATATTGCACTAATGCAACAGAAAACACACCCCCAAATAAATTAACACTGATTCATTACTTTGGAATAACCCACAAAAAATATCTGCAGCATGAAAACAGCTGAGGTAAAAAAACTAAAAAAAACATGCTAAAAATATACTAACTTCTGTCGTAATAACTTCTAATATAAAAAGTACGAACAGAACTAACAAGGGAACATCTAATTTATATCATATGATAGAAAATCACGTAAAGAAAATAACACAAATAGTAGCAAGGATTACCTATTCTCAAGCCAACAAGCCTTTAGCTCCTTTAGTACATTCAGTCCAACAACGATGGCTTGCAAAAGCAAACATAAAAACTCCCAGATTACAGAACATCTGTGCCAAGTGAATAAACTGGACTAAGGTACAGTACCAAGCATCCTCTTTTTATACAGTACCATGAAACATAACCTGGAAAAACAGGAAAAAAAAAAAGGAGATCTTGATCGACCTGTGGATGGCTTAGAACACATTTTAACTCATCTGTTCTCACACTTGGTAGTGCTAGCAAGGATTACATGAATACCTATACAAGAATTTTAGCCAAGAAGTACCCGATGTTTTTCATCAATTGCATCAGTCCTGGCTTTGTCAAAACAGATATGAATTTAAATACAAGCATCTCAACACCCAAACATGATTAAAGCACCTCAACAGCACCACTTATCAAGTAGATATGGTAATTCTAGAAAGGCCAATATAAAGTAAGAAATAAAATATCACAACTATGTAATTAAAACATAGTAACATGAATTGGAAAGAGAACCCAAATATAACCAAATATGTGTAAATAGATACACAAAAAGTCATGGGAAAAAAATTTCTTGCACAAATGCACTATATTAAGTTCACTGAAGAAAAATGAATGGCCCAAATAAATTTCTAAATGTGTATATGTGCTAGACATTTTATCAATCATGTTCTATGTGTAGCAATAAGGTTACTACAAAATAAAAAGAGAACCCAACACAGCAAAGGATCTGATTTTGTTCTGGTAGTAACAAAAGCTCCAATACAGGTTCTCACAGATGGTGACTCAGTGTTCAAGTTTGATCAATTGGGTCCATTCTTCTTCATCAGTGTCATCACATCCTCTGAAAGGTCCCTGATTTATGCAAAGCAAACATTTCCAATTACAACCATGTATAAACAACTAAACACTAAGCAGCCTTGTATGAATGATGAAGAAAAACAAAGCACTGCCTATTGTTGATCAAACCAATTTGGGAAAATAAAAAAATAATAGATAAAATAGAGGTTCGAAAAGCCACCTGCTTTCGGATCTAACATATCTTACCTGTGCTAACCAAAAACCCCAATCTCAAAACTGTGCTACCCCAAAAACCCATAATACAAAGAAAAGATAACACCTAAAAAAATTTGTAATCTATCATCCATACCCATTATCAAACCAGAAAGAAAAAATATATATGAATTAAAAAACTTACCTGACGATGAGAAATCTTTAAAGAGAGAATCAGTCGTGAGATAAAGAGAAATATTTGGAGTAAGACATCGCGCGAGAACAGAGCGTAGGAGAACGATGAGGTCTACCTGCTGGCTGCGATGAAGAAAGATGCAGTTTCTGCCGGCTGCATGTATGAGGGAGAGAGAGAGAGAAGCGGGTTGGTGAAGATACCAGAGGCCGGATCATATACTAGAGGGTTTTGGGGCAATGATGATGGAGAGATAATGATTTCAGCACCGGAGCATACACAAGACACCAGGGGGTTAACCCTCTGCCTTATGATGGGGTTTTCTGGTTTTCAAAACCAGAAAACAGAGGAGAGGCAAGTCTATTCCGCGCGATGGAAGGACCTTGTGCCGCAAAGCAGAGAAGTGAAAGTTCGAGAGAGTGGGATTAGGGCTTGAGCAGCAAGGAGGGAAATGAAGAGAAGATGGGCATGGCGCGGCAGTAGTCAGCGGGAAATGAATATGAGGCATTTTCAGCCAAGCACAATGGAAAGGAATGGGCGGGACTGGGTTTCAGCGCGAAATGTGAAATTTTTGGACCCAAAACTACTTATTATATGCTTGGCCAAAACGACACAGGACAATTCACAAAACGGCACCCATTTGCAAAACCCTTTTATAAGTGTTATAAAAATTAAAACTATGATATTAAATTTGTATACTTTAAACAATTTAAATGGTTTCTCAAAAACCTACCATCAGATCTATGTGATTTTTTGCATGCACAATTTGTTTATATGAAACATCTTATCCAACGGTCGGTTTCACAAAATTGCACCTCCATGTTAACATTTGTATAATTTAAGAACCATATGATACACATACGAGTTTTAACAATTTAAATGTTTTCTAAAAAACCAACCGTCAGATCTATGTGATTTTTTGTATGCACAATGTGTTTATATGGAACATCTTATCCAACGGTCGGTTTCTCAAAATAGTACGCCCATGTTAACATTTGTACAATCTATCTATGAATATATAAAAACCATATGATACAAAAGTTTAAATGTACAATTTAAATATTTTCTCAAAAACCAATTGTCGGATCTATGTGATTTTTTGTATGCACAATGTGTATATATGAAACATCTTATCCAATGGTCAATTTCACAAAATAGTACCCCATGTTAACATTTGTACAATATGAATTAAGAATTAATTAACCATATGATACACATACAAGTTTAAACAACAATTTAAATGGTTTCACAAAAACCAACCGTCGGATCTATGTGATTTTTTGCATGCACGATGCGTTTATATGGAACATCTTATCCAACGGTCAGTTTCACAAAATTGTACCTCCATGTTAACATTTGTACAATTTAAGAACAATATGATACACATACAAGTTTTAACCATTTAAATGTTTTCTCAAAAACCAACCGTCGGATCTATGTGATTTTTTGTATACATAATGTGTATATAGGGAACATCTCATCCAACGGTCGGTTTCACAAAATAGTACCCCCATGTTAACATTTGTACAATATGAATTAAGAATTAATTAACCATATGATACACATACAAGTTTAAACAACAATTTAAATGGTTTCTCAAAAACCAACCGTCAAATCTATGTGATTTTTTGCATGCACGGTGTGTTTATAAGGAACATCTTATCCAACGGTCGGTTTCACAAAATTGCACCTCCTAGTTAACATTTGTACAACTGTCGGATCTATGTGTTTTTTTGTATGCATAATGTGTTTATATGGAACATCTTATCCAACAGTCGGTTTCTCAAAATATATAGTACACCCATGTTAACATTTGTACAATATATATATGAATATATAAGAACCATGTCATATATATATATATATATATATGATACACAAGTTTAAATGTACAATTTAATTAAATGTTTTCTCAAAACCAACCGTTGGATCTATGTGATTTTTTGTATATATGCACAATGTGTATATGTGGAATATCTCATCCAACGGTCAGTTTCACAAAATAGTACCCCCATGTTAATATTTGTACAATATGAATTAAGAATTAATTAACCACATATATGACACACATACAAGCTAGTTTAAACAATAATTTAAATGTTTTCTCAAAATCAACCGTCAGATCTATGTGATTTTTTGCATGCACAGTGTGTTTATATGGAACATCTTATCCAACGGTCGGTTTCTCAAAATAGTATCCCTATGTTAACATTTGTACAATATGAATATATAAGATCCCATATGATAATACATAAGTTTAAACAATTTAAATTAATGTTTTCGATCTCAAAAATTAAATAACTGTCGAATCTATGTGATTTTTAGCATGCATGCACAATGTGTATATATGGAACATCTCATCCAACGGTCGATTTTACAAAATAGCACCCCCATGTTAATTAGCATATATTTGTATAATATTATATATTTGCACAACACTTTTAGAAGTGTCATTATAAACCTCGACATCACGACACTTTTAGAAGTGTCGTTATCAACCTTGTCTTTACGACACTTGTACAAGTGTCGTTATAAACTTTGTCTTCACGACACTTGTATAGAAGTGTCGTTATAAACCTTATATTCACGACACTTGTTAAAAGTGTCATAAAATTATTACTATGCACGACACTTTTTAGAAAGTGTCGTATTTTGATTGGATTCAACGACACTTGTCACAAGTGTCGTGGTAAGTCCAAAAAAAAGTGTCATCTTTACCCTTTTTTGTAGTAGTGAACACTTCTTAAACTTAGCTAAGACCTTATATTAATGAATTCGATAGGTGGCTTGCTTAAAAAATCTTAGAAAATTTTTTTCATAGATTTTACAAAAGCTACATTATTGCTGCCCAGAAAAACAACAACCATGTATTAACTTTAAAACGATTTCAAAATTAATCCAAGCAATATAGAATCATTTCACTTTTAACATGCAAATATATTATTAAGAAATTTTCCTAAATGTTTTTAAATAATAAAAATATTAATTCATCACATGAATTGCTCAATCTTTCAAGAACACTAAAAAGGGGTTTATAAAACAATTTTCATCAAACCAACTTGTTCATCATTTTTAATTTTCAAAAACAATAAAATTATTTTTGAGAACTTCATAAACAATTTATAAAACATATGAAGAACATAAGGCATGAAAACAAAATGAAAACAAGGGCCATTAGGGTTCAAAAATCCTATGGCCGTGAGCAAGTGAGAGAGAGAGAGAGAGCGCTAGGGTTTAGGGTTAGGGTTAGGGTTTGTAAACCTTACCTAATCCAATCATCTTAGGGTTTCCAGAAACTATAATCACGTTGCCTAATTTCCTAAATCCGAATCATTCAAAATATGAATGAATCAAATCAAAATAAGAAACTTTCCTAAAACTCGAACAATTTAAAAAAAGGAAATTGGGGATTTCAAGATTTGACAATTAGGGTTTCTAATTTCAATTCAAGAACTTCCCTATTTTGATTTAGGGTTTCCAAAACCAAAATCCAGCCACCATGTCACATTTAATTAGGGTTTTTAAAGAACCCTAAACACCATTGTTAACAACTTAACAAACCTTCCTTAATAAGTTAATTTAAACAATTTTAAATCAAGTGAGAAATAAGCATCAAGATTCAATTTAAACACTTTTAAAATTAACCAAGAAGCATGCATCATCATCTAGGGTTTGTAAACTCTAGTAGCCGAATCCAAAGAGGGTAAAACCCTCATGGCCGTGAACCCCATTAGGGTTTCCTAAAACCCTAAGTTGCCATTAAAGCTATTTTCCAAAAATCAAGCTTTGTTCTTATTTCCCAAATCAATAAATTCATCCATTCAATCCTAGGGTTTCCAAAACTTCAAGAATTAACCATGAATGTTCATGATAGGGTTTCTAAAACCCAAATCATGATTAACATCATTAAAGAACCAAATAGGGTTCTAAAACCCTAAATGGTCGAATGGAGAGAGGGAGAGAGGAGAGACAGGACCGTACACCATGAGGGGATTTTGATCATCACCCAAGCTTTAATCCAACATGGGAACAAACCCCAATCATCAAAACATCAAGGGGATAATCCCCACTAGGTCCGAATTCAAGAGAGAGAGAATGAGAGAAAAATCAAAACTTGTTTTTGGGTTTTAATCAAACTCTTAAACTCAAACACCAAAGGGGTAAAATCCCATATGGCCGAACCTTACTAGGGTGTTTCCACCATGGCCGAACCTCACAAGGGGGTTTGTGAACAAATCCCAACATGCCATTGAATGAAAACTAGAAGCAAAACAAAAAAAAGGAGGAAAACTTCCCATGGCCGAATTCTATAGGGGTGTTCAAACCTTTGATTTTTTATTTTAATTAATTATAACCATTCATGCCATCATTAAAATCATGATCATGCTCAATATGGCTCTGATACCACCGAAAGGAAATCGATGGAATGGATTTGCAGCGGAAGACTTGTAACAAAAATTTTACAATAGTTAAATCATCCATCAAAATCCAGCAAGATTTCGATTAAGCATCGGATCATTGTTTTACAAACTAAAAGTGTATTTAAACAACTTAAATGCATACTTACTTGAACCTCTTTTGTTTTAGCGATTGTCGAGTCCTAACTCCAAAAGTATGAAGCCTCCAAGGTATCCACACAAACACAATACCTTGAGAACCCTTACAACTATCAACTCTTGATGAGAAGCAAGCTTGAGAGGGTGTGGGGATTTCGGCTAGGAGAGGAAGAGAGCAAGGGAATTTCGGCCCTAGGGTGTTCTCCTCTTTTCTTAACCTCCACAAAAAGATGAGCTAGGTTACTTAGTGCTAACTTGACCTAACACTTCCTTATATAGAAAATATTCTTCTTATTTGCTATTTGATCCCTCCCTTATTAACTATTAATAATAAGGATCAAATTAATAACAAATAAGAATATACTCCTCTCTTTAATTCAAAAGACTCTCTTATGCCCTTAGTGTGTGTGACCCTTTGGGTTTACTCCAACCTAGTAGTGGACAGGGACATCTCGATGTCTCCTAAAATAGAAACTTTTTATTTATGATTTAATTGGAACAATTCTAATTTTGCCCTCAATGATAACACTTACCATTAGGCCTTCACTAGTCATGAGTGACATCTAGCAACATATCATGACGTACCCTAGGTGTGGGTGAATAGAAAAACTGAATGAACCCTTCTTGTTACTTAATCATTCATTCCCTAATGTCACTGTTAAGATAATAGGTATGGTTATTGGTCAAACTTTATTTTAACAACTTAATATATGTTCCACAAAATATAATCTCAATACGGTAAACTCGATGAAACTCTGTTCAAAGTTTTCCTATCACTCTGGCCAGAGATTCAAATTGAGAGTTATCTTTGTGAACTAATCCTGACATTCTCTCTCATCAAAGTGAGAGTGATGATTCCTTATTGCACACTCATCTATCTTCATACATAAATTATTAGAGCCAATGAGTACCGATTATAACATTATGGTTAAGGGTGTACGAGATACTATCAAACTCTATTAACCTATGCATAAGACTGCTATGGTGTCTCAGGTCTAAGGACTACCAATTAAATGGGCGTAATATAAGAATATTTCTTTGACATAATCTCCATAGGAATATTCTTGCATATCATGTTCAGTGTACATATTCTCTAATATGCACCCCAGATTAACTATAGTGTTACTACACTGATAGGAAATACTACCTATCCTCCCATTGGAGTTAGTTTAAATCTGTGCTACTCTTAGTGGTTTATAAATGTCCACTTTAATAAACCTATGAGTAAGAACTCTTTAGAATAAATGTGTATGGGAAATATCAGTTTCCTTATCTCAACAACTTGAGATGTATATTTCTCTTATCATTTATTCAAGGACCTTATCATATATGTTTAAACACATAAGATAAGTTATACCTTCCTAATATAATATAATATAATATAATATGAAATTGATATGCTCTTCAGGATTGGTTTTAGGGCATATCTCTAACAGTTGTCACCTCAGTCACATGAAGAGAAATGACATTTAGGGGCTATTAACATGGCTTTGACACATGTCATTCTTTCCGCTCTCTTATTGTATAACAACCTGGGGGGTTTGTCGTTTTAAGCGTTGATCGTAAAAGTGAGATATCATAGTTCCTGCAATTTTAGATAGGTATTTATCTCTTGCAGTTAGTGTGATTTGAAGTCCTTTAGGAAATTATAAATATCGCAAATGGAGCAAAATGAACACTGTTGTCCCAAATAAATAACCCTAGAGGGGGGTGAATTGGGTTTATGGTAAACTTTAATCAAATATTACCAAATAAAAATTATGGTTCAATTAATTTCAGCTGAAACATATATATATATAAGCAATTAATTGAAATAAGAGAGAGAAAGAAATCAAACACAGCGATTTAACGTGGTTCGGACTCCACCTACATCGACTCCTTAAGTACTCTGCCCAAGGATTCCACAATCCACTAAGGATTACTCATTCAAGGTGAAGAAACCTTTACACACCCTTCTTTCGTAGGTAAAAGACTCTTACCAAAGCTCACAAAGAACTTTCACAAGTGCTCACAAAGAACACTCCTACAAGTCTCACTAAGATCACTTAATACAATCTCAAGAGTTGGTTGTGTACAATAAATGCTTCAACAAGCTGATTTACACAAGTATAAGCTCAACTAATAGCCTCTCAAATGATTAATAAGAATAACTCAAGGATTTGTAAGAGAAAGCTTTGAATGATGAATGCTCACAATGAATGCTATTGACTAGTATTGGATTGATAGCAATAAATGAGAAGCATACCTCTATTTATATTGATTTTGGTCTGAAATGGCCGTTTGAAACAACCTTGAATCTCATTGGAGGAGAAGGGAGCAACATGCCACAATAAATGCTTCATTTGCCAAAATAAGAAAGAGTCGTTTTGTATTTGCAGAAGCCTTAGTCGACTAGGTAAGGGTGTTAGTCGACTAGCCACTTAAATTTCAAAGCATTTTGAGTTCCCGGGCTCAGTTAGTCAACTAGGCAAAGATTGCTTAGTCGACTAGCTTTGTTAAAATCAGTTTGGAAAATTTTCCGGGCACGGTTAGTCAACTAGACTAGTGGGTTAGTCGACTAGCTCTTCTGTATTTCAAAACTTTAGCTATTGGACTGTTTTTAGTCGACTAGACAAAGAGATTAGTCGACTAGAAGACTTATTAGTCGACTAATTTATATGCTTAGTCGACTAGACTAAGATTTTTCAAGGTCTTAACTACTAGACCATGTTTAGTCGACTAAGACAAGTAGATTAGTCGACTAGGCATGTTCTAAAGCTAATAACTTGATATTTTTAAGTCCAAATCAACTTGTAACATCTAAAGTAGTTAACTAAACATTCAAAAGCTTTTTTGACTAAGTTCTAAGACTTTTTACAAGTTTTCCAAGAGAATGTATGCCAATGCAATATGAGAAAACTTTTTTTCTTGAGCTATGCAAGGTTAACCAATTGAGTTGCCTTACATAAGGATCCTAAACATCTTGTCTTCAAAGATTTTCAAGGAACGGCTTCAAGATGATTTCCATAAGCTTCATGATCCAATGATTTTGAATATTTGCATAATTGAGAAGCTTGAGATATGTCGATGAGCTCAAATAAGATATGTCTTTAATTCTATGGAGACACAAACACTTAACCATTTGTTAGTAACTAAAGTAATGTTTGTTGATCGTCAAAATGTGGTCAATGATATTGATCTTAGGGCTAACAAACACCTACAAGTTAATTAAATCTCGAGAATTTTAAATCCATTAATTCAACTCCCACGAAATGAACAAAGACTAAATAAACTTATCTCATATATATTTGTTGCATTATTTTTATTGAAAAAATTTTAGACAAAAGGTTAATTTTAAAATGAACAGTGGAGATGATAAATTTTTATTAAATTCTATTAGAGTTTTTAGTTTGTATAACATTAATCGACCAAATTTAACAATACACGATTTTATTTGAACCTGCATAAAAGAATAATTTTGTAAGATGTAACTTATTGCTACACAATCATAGTCTAAATCTTGGGTTTGCTAAGCTTTCTTATGTCATATAACTGTATAATAAAGTTAGTATTTGATAATTTCGGATAATAATGTTAAATTTCATTTTTGTAGGAAATCAACTCGAATTGCACAGACTTGCAGTTGCTTAAGGAGGAGGACCTGTTGGGACATTAAATTGGACAACATCTTTAAGTGGAAATGTGTTAGATGGAGACTAGAAGTGAGAAGATGCCAACTGTGCACAAAGTGCAGTTTTTAGTTGTCTATCGATAGAACCTCTATCAATAGACCCGTGTTTATCGATAGACTTTTTATCGATAACCAAGAACCTTTGTGCCAATTCAAGTTGTAATAATATTATGGGACTATCGATAAAGGAGGTTTCCTATCGATAGTCAAGGACCTCTGTTTTTGGGATTTTTGTAATAAATTGGGTCTCTATCGATAGAGTGAATCTTGTTATCGATAAAAGTTCTATCGATAGCCCCACTTCTATCGATAGAGGTCCCATAATCTGCCAGGAAAGACTGGTTTTCATTTCTTTTGTATTTTTTTTTGGTATTTTGGTCTTTTTACTAGCTGGCCTATAAAAGGAACATTATGTAATCCTAGACAGCAGCTTTTTTAATTATTCTTAGAATAGTTCCAATTATACGAATCTCTCTTTACTTTTTAGGGTTTTAGCTACATCTTCCATCCATCCATCTTGTCAAGCTTGGATCATCCATAGCAGAAGGAGCTTCTCCATACCTCATGGCCAACTAAGCCTCAAACTTGGGTGAGGATGAAGTTTGGATACTTTATGTAATTTCTAGTTATATAAATAACATTTTTTGAGTATTTATGTGATTGTATAGTTGTGAGAGATTATTTTAATCCGTTCTTTATTGTTAAAATCTTACTTATATAATTATTTATCTGTGGTTGCGATTATATAACTGTAACGCCCCAACCTGACTATTATACCGACCATCCCGAGTAGGTCGACACGTGTCAAGGTGAAGGTACAACCTGTACTGCTCATTCATATTTCCATACTCAGGATAGAAAGAAATATTTTATAACAACATGAAATAAAATGTTCTAGTGCATATATGCCCAAATCTGAGTACTACAAATAGAAACAAAATCAAAGTACCAAACATAATGCTAACAACCCTGGCTTATAGGATAATAATAAATAATACTAACAGTCCAAGAGTATTAAAACTCAAATGCCACTAAACCCACCGATGCAAAACTACCCAGAACACTGCTAGACCCAATGCAACCTGCTTAGAGTTCCTACGGCCGAACCTCTACCAAAAATCTGTGAACCTGCTGTATAAAACACAGTGTGAGCTTGGAATGCCCAGTAGGAATACAACCTCAACCAACAGTAATAATATTGATACAAGGAATATTTAATAAAGCAGTTGATATCAATTTCAATAATCATCATATAAAATGGTGTGGGTTTAGTTCAGTTATAATCACAATATAAATTTATCATTTCGAAGACCAGGCTCGCGAACGTATATCAAGACATTGTTCTAGGCTAACAAGCCTCCAGCGCAACGACAGCCAAAATTGACTATTACGAGGTCTGACCTCTCAAGGATAACAACAAGTTATCTTATACACGGTCAACTGTAGAGCCACTACAAGGCTATAAGCTTCGGGTCCGTACTAAGGTTCCACCCAGGACCATAGGCCCTTAAATAATCTCCCTGTATACAAATCGAGCCTAAACCATGCATAGCATCACGAATATATAAACCATTGCCAAAGTGGGCATGTAAAGCAATAATGGATGGCATATAAATATAAATCAAGTCATCATTTCAGTAAATCATAACCATCATCCAAAACAAGAATGAAGTAAGTAAACTATATGCCATCATTTATGTTCACAATACAGTTATAATCATACCACACCAATTATTCATAAAACAACTATGTTCCCTACATCATAATCCTTTCATAAAACAGTTCATGTTCATAAACAGTCCAGCATATCATGTAGTTTAAAACACATATTATCAATGTTAGAGAGGTTTTAGTATCCTACCTTAACTAGACAAGTGAACCCCTAGCAATGTCCTGTAGATATGCACGCTAACCAGTGAATGGATAGTTCTCGGAACTATCTTGATCTGAAAGAAAGATAAATAAAGGCATACATCAACCCTTGCCTAACCAAGTAAACCCTAAAATCAGAAACTAGACTTCCCGAGCTTTCCATACATATAAAGTACACCCAAAATGGAGTCCGTATGCAAAAGTTGTGAACAAATAAAGAAATAAGGAAGTAAATAGGCAACTGCAGACCCCCATTACCGATAATGCCATAGGTCATTATCAGTAATGGCTGCTTGCTAGTACCCGAGGAAACAAAGCACTACCAATAATGCCATAGAGCATTATCGGTAATGAAAGCTCTCTGAAGGCGACAAGAAACAACCATTACCGATAATGCCATAGGCTATTATCGGTAATGCCATCTTTGCTGCACTAATTCGAGCTGCAACAGTAACCGACCTTCATCTTTCTTCAACAAAGCAGCACCAAACTTTTAAACAACAACCCATAACCCTTGATCCACTCACATGCAAGATCAAACAACCTCAAATCAAAGAACATTTTACATAAACCCACCATGAACATACCCAAACCCATAAATAAGCCCGTGCATCTCACAAAACCCACATGCAAGCTTCAACACTTCATTGATCCACCAAAACCCTTATTATAAATAGGGATGTCAACGGGGCGGGTTTGGGACGGGTTACCCCTATCCCAATTCCGTCCCATTTAAGAAAACCCCTTCCTATTCCCGTCCCAAACCCGTGACGGGTCAAGATTTGGAATCCCACTCCCGTCCCAATTAAAAGACCCCCCATCCCATTACTGTCCCGTCCCATTTACTATTTTCTTTATACTTTTCTTATTTTTCTCAACACCTAAACAAATTACAAAATACATCGATGAACATTAAAGATAATTGTTACTTCTAAGAGTAAAATAAATTAAACCTTTAAGGGGCATGATTGAAATTTCATTTTATTAAGGAGAAACTTAATTGTAAAATTCCTATAAAATAAATACAATAAAAATACATAAACATATATAATCAGGGCGGGGCGGGTTTTTAAGCCCTCATCCCAAACCCGTCCTAAACCCTATAGGGTTTTCAAAAAAAAATCCCAAACCCGCCCCTAACCCTATTAGGATGACCCCAAACTCATCCCAATAGGGGCGGGGCGGGTACACGGATGAACTCGAAAAATTGACATCCCTAATTATAAACATAGATCCAAACCCAAAACTCCCCTAGTCTGAACATACAAGGATAAAAATGGTCATGCATGAAGCTTTAAACCCATGTAACCCTCTAAATCTTGCATACAAGCTACCAAAACCCAAAGCTTCTTCAAATCTGACTTAGAAAACATGAATTCATCTCCCAGAACACATTTAAACACCCTAGCTTGAACCAAAACCCAAAGCCATACATTCAAACTCCAAAAAATCTGAAAATGAACAAGTAAAATAGAAAAGAAGATCATGCATGCAAGGACTAACCTCTTAAACGGAGTGGAAGCGAAATCCGGCGACCCTCCAGCGAAGAATCCGGTAGCAGCCCACCGGCATTCCCTCCTATCTAGCTCTCGGCTTTCTCTCAAACTCTCAAAGTGTAATAATGAAAATAACGAACAGCGTGGGTTTTTATAATGGAAATGGGACATAACTGGAATTTTTGCAAAAGTTTTTTTTTTTTTTTTTAATAAAAAAAAAACTACTTCTTTATTTTACAAAAGTATCCCAAACTTAATGAAAATAATAAGATATGCATTTTAAAAATTTTTGGGTTATCATAATAACTATGCAATGATACTTATTGTAGTAAATGTAAGGTTTAGCGTACTTAGACCTAATTAGGATGGATTGTGCATGCTCCGTATGACAATCCATGCCTTTTGAGGATAAGGAAGCTAAATCGTCCATTTCTCATGTTCTTGATGAGTCCTTCTTGTAGTTGGAAGATCCACCATACATAAATATCATAAATGAGACTTTGTATAACCAAAATGAATAAATGATATTCAAATGGATTCCTTACCCAAGTCGTTCTCATTCCATCGGTTAAATCCCTTTTAAATTGTTTTGTTATTAAATTTAGTGTTTTCGCTTCAAAATACTTGAAGCCGAAACTACCAACAAAATCAATCTTGAATCCATTCTTTTATTAGGCTTAAGTTCGAACACTTTTCTATAACCGAAATTAGTTCCATGTGGATCGATACTCGTGCTTACCAAAACTCAATTGAATTGAGGTTAACAAGCGGTTTTATAAATTACTAAATGTTGATTGTTAGCTAGGAATAATCTCTTTAGCTTGGCACGACCAGTAACCTAATTAGATCAACTTCAAATGCACTTTATTTATTGATTTATTTGTTTGTTTTCACCACTTACTTTTACATTTTGAAATCTTCTACATAGTTCAAACTTACTTTTGGAATTAAATTGTTAACTAAGATAATTTATTATTGATTTGATATAAATCATACCTATCAAGTGGTCGGTCCATGACTATTTTGAGGCATGTGACAAAAATAAAGAATAAATTTTGATCTTTTTGGATAAGTTACAATTTTTTATGTTTAAAAGTAAAAAGTGGAAATTTTGATGGTATTCATCGTTATTTTGAAAGTTGGGGTACTCAAATTACATATTGTACACCTATACTTTATTTTCAAACACATTGATCATCAATAGTTTTGATTTTTGATACTTTTCACAATTTTTTCGATCAGCAATTTAATTCTTAAATGAAAAAAAATGGTTCGAGCAAACTTATGTTTAAGTGCTATCAATTTCTATGATATCATCTCAAAATTTTCATATTTTTTTCTAATTTAAACATTTTTCTTTGGAAAATTTATTTTTCCGTGCGAGGAAAAAAGTCATAATAAATAATCTCCACGGAGAAAAATTATTAATTTTTTTATTCTAGAAATTACTTCATGTTGCTAGCATCGAATGAAAAAAATTTCATCTAGTAATAGACAGTTTAGCGTAGTTAAATACTGCAGATAAATTTTATTGACTAATAGAAGGGTGAAAACCGTCACATATTTAAACTATAAGGTCAATGTATTTAATTTGATAATAAATTATAGGGCCTCAATCTGTAAAATGGGTGTAAGTTGAGGGGATGAAACAATAATATTCTTATTCTTTCTGTGGTCTAACGCTCTCACTCTCCATCTATTCCACTAGAGCAAAACTTTTGATCTTACTAAGGGATCAGATGCTGCCACTGTCATAACTGGGATGTCCAAAAACACTTCCATATGGCCACCATCTTCTTCTTCTTCGTTTTTTTGTTTTCGTTATTGTTGTAGACACGATTAACTCTAAAGTAGCAGAGTACCTACTCATAAGTCTAGTATATTTATTTTTCATTTGTTTGCTGTAATCTTTCTTGTGTTAGATCGTATTAGTGTTTATTTTTTTCTTTGTTCTATTTTGCTTTTAAAAAATTAATTGAATCTTTTTTTTTTTTTTTTGCACTGTTACTGTTTTAAAAGATGAGCTCATCAACATATTTGTTTGATCCAATATCCTAAAAAAATTGAACTTATTAGATTTTTGAAATTTTTTTGGCTATGTTTTGGTTTTAAAAACTAAACCCATCTGTTATGGTTTGTGTTGAACAGTGTCAAATATTTAATATGTTGTAGTTAGTGTTATTTAGATTTTAAAACCATGTTTTTTTTTTTTTTCGAACTAATGAATTTTTTTTTTTAATCTAATTTACAGTGAAGAAAAAAAAAAAAAAACTCAATAGTGTTATTTTAATTTTGTTACCGATTTTTTTTTTCTTTTTTTGCTTTTCAGCTTTTGATTTTGATTTTGATTTGTATTATCTGTTTTTTATTTTTTATTTTTTTTATTTCGTTGATTTTTATTCTTGATTTTGAATTTGTATGTAACTTATAGTTTCCTTTGTTTACCCTAAAATAAAGAAAACTTGATTTGAGGAAAAAAAAAAAAATTACTTGCCTAAATCAAAGATTTTTGAATCAAAGTTAACCATTTCTTTGTTTTAAAGGGCATATTTATCCTTCTATATTTTTAAGAATTTTGTGATGTAAATTTTTTTAGTCTCCCTTTTCTTCCTCCCTTGCATGTATGTTCAATTTGAGATAAATATTTTGAGAAACCGACCATTGGATTAGATGATCCGCTTATACAAATCATGTATCCAAAAATAGTTGATTCAATGGTTAATTTTTCACAATTTTGAGAAAAATTGTAAAACATAATTAAAAAGTGTGAAAAACAATTCCAGTCTATCTTTTGAAAAATAGATCATTGGATCAATGTAATTTTTTGCATACATGATATATATAAGAGAATCATCTAATCCAACAGTCGATTTGTAAAAATACTTATTCCAAATTAGTGAGACATACTGGAAAAAAAAATTAAAATGGGAGGTTGAATATAATAATCCTACTTTAATTTTCTTATCCAGATTTAGATTGAAAAGGTCCCGAAAGTCTTGTTCCAGGTACATGATTTAGTCTAGCGCGCAAGCTGGTCCAGGATACCAGTTTAGCAAAAATAGAAAAAAAAAGAAAAGAAAAAGAAAAGCTCCTGAAAGCTCATGACAGCAAGGTGGTACTAACCCAAAATAAATGGAAAGCTTCAACAGTTACACCTCTGTTTCTTCCTTCCCCTCACTCCGCTTCTTCTTCTTCTCCATGAAGTATAATGCAAGCAGAGCGAAACAGCTCTTAGGGTCCGTCTCCAGGGTCGGCCCTGGGTTTTGGGTGGTCATAAGCGAATTCCTAAAATGAGATCCTTCTACATTTTGACATATGTATATAAATTGCATATCTTAGTTTTTCTTAAGCTAAAATCTACAACCATACTACAACAAGCAGTTCATAAAAGGATTTTCATTTGGTACACTCAGAATCTTCTATAACTATTCACTAATACACATCTATCAAACAAATATCAAAATACTTAATCTATTAAAATAAATATAATTCAAATATATAGGAAATAAAAAAAAAAAACATACAGTTAAATCTCTAAATAACATCAATATAAAAGAAATACTAAATAGAAGAGAATATATGCTAAGCGCCTCAAAAAATTTTGGACCCCTCTTGGATTGGAGGACTCAAGCAAATATTTTAGGCTGCAAAAGCCAAGTGCCGGTCCTGTCTGTCTCTGCAATGTCTGCGTTTGCAGATTGCAGAAAAATAACCATTCCTGATGTAGGCTAAAATGCATAGAGTTCTTGCCAAGCTTTGTCATTGCAAATTAGCCCGAGAGTGTTGCAAATACAATCATTACCGTTTCTATTTTTTGCAGAGTTTTAGAATTATTTCTGGCTCAACCAATCCATTTGAGGGACACCCATTTGAAAAATATGAAACTAACAACAACCATTTTATAAAGTTGCAACATTTGAGCTACGTCTTAGACAAAAGCGCCGATTCCAGGGATTTGTTTACCGGCAGATCTGTCCATACCCATCTCCTAAAATTTGAGTCTAGTCGGTTTATCTCATTATGGAACAAGCTCCTTCGGTTATACTGTAAATGTGGGCAGATTCAATGTGCTCGTTGCGTGCTTGATACAATGCTTCAAAGAGATGTTGTTTCTTTTAATACGATGATTTCGTCTTATGTTCACCGTAACTATGATGCCCTAGAAGCTGTACATCTTTACTCCATGATGAGAGAAGAGGATGTTAAGCCCAATCACATCACATTAGCAGGGTTAATTAGTGCTTGTGATGGTTTAGCATATCTGCAATCAAGAGAGGTGTTTCATGGCCAAGCAATTCGGTATGGATTGAATTCTAATGAATTTGTGGGGAGCTCCTTGGTTGATGGCTATGCAAAGCAAAGGAGGTTAGAAGATGCTATTAGAGCATTTGAAGAGATAATTTACTTGGATTTAGTTTTGTGGAATATAATGATTGATGGGTGTGTACAGAACAACAGTAAAGAACATGCTCTGCGAATATTCTCTCGGATGCAACTAGAAAATGTGGGATTTGATGGCTTCACCTTAACAAGCATGGTAAAGATGTGTTCAGGACCAAAATATCTGGCCTTTGGGATGCAGCTCCATGGTTGCGCGGTTAAAACTGGTTTGGCTTGTGAAACACCCATCTGTAACTCCCTTATAACCATGTACTCCAAATGTGGAGAAGGGACGGCATCGGCAATAAAAATCTTTTGGGGTATTTTAGAACCTAATATAATCTCCTGGACTGCAATGATTAGTGGGTTCATGCAAAGTGGGCAGAATGAGAAAGCAATTGGTGTTTATAAGGAAATGCTCAGATTAAGTGTGAAAGAGAATGATTTCTGTTTTTCTAGTATTCTTCCAGCGTACAGTAACTTGGCAAGCGTTGAGCATGGGAGGCAAATTCATGCCCGGATCGTGAAGTCATGGTTTGTAATGGATCTATCTGTGAATAATGCTCTTATAGATATGTATTCCAAGTGTGGCAGCTTAGAAGATGCCCACTTAGTGTTCATGAGAATGGGAAAGCATGACGTGGTTTCTTGCACAACAATGATTACAGGTTTTGGCCAGCATGGTAAAGGAAAAGAGGCTCTTGAAATTCTTGAAGGAATGACAGGTGAAGGATTGAATCCTGATGATGTTACATTTCTTGGGTGCCTTTCTGCGTGTAGCCATGGTGGTCTTGTGGATGAAGGTATATGGGTATTTAGGATTATGAGGGATGTTCATAATCTCAAGCCTAGAAGGGAACATTTTGCTTGTGTTGTTGACATGTTGAGTCGTGCTGGGAGGTTATACGAGGCAGAGAAATTTATCAAAGAGATGGGGGTTGAGTCGGATGTGTTGGTATGGGAAGCATTAATTGGTGGTTGTAAGCTTCATGGAGAGATGGCATTGGGAGAGAAGGCAGCGAAGAAGATTATGGAGTTACAACCGGATAGGCATGGGTCTTATGTGTTGTTGGCCAATATGTATGCTGATGGGGGACTGTGGGAAGAAAAGGGGATGCTGAGGGAGAAATTGGTTCTGAGCGGATTGGAAAAGGAAGCTGGATGCAGCTGGGTTGCATTGCAGAGAATATAATGCTGAAACAATTTGCGCTCTTTTTGGCTGGAACGAAGGATTCTGAACTCCATTTAATCCAAACTGCATGCTGGACAGCAGTGGTAGATCAATGGCTTATCGTTTGCAAAAGAAATCTCATCGTTTGCAAAAGAAATCTCACCTTGAAAATCTACATCTCTTGTAAAGTACTCTTGTTAGCTTTGAGTTTGTTTATAATTTACATGAAACATTCAGTTCAGAAACACCGGAAAACATCATAAAGAAGATTGGAATGAAGATGACATATTCTATTTATTATCCGTTATGTAATGACACTAACGTGGCCAAGCTCTTGGATAATTGGATTGATACTTTGTACGTACACAAGCTCTCTTTGCAAAGAAAATTCTTCCATCATGCTTATATTTCATTTTCTCAGTAATTTTACTTTGAACTTCATACTTTGAACTTCATAATGTCATGCACATCATCTTACCGTCAAAATTACATCTTCAAAGAAAATATAAACTCCATTATCCACCCAAGAAGATATTTATGTTTAATTTATTGCAAAATGTTTGTAACTTTTTCTAAATGAAAGGTAATCTTCTCCAGGTCAGTTTTAGAAGTTTCATCTTTATTAATTCGATCATAAAGAGGTTGTAATCTATATTAAACAACTCTATGGCTCCTAATATGATTTTGTGAAACCTGCTTGAATTGTGACTTCTGCATGAAATTGCTTCATTGTATTGCCATGTTATTTATTTTAAGAGTTCTCTATGTTGCAGGCTATCCGGTAAGCTGCTCTATTCAAGCTTAGCATGGAGGCCTTTTCCAATTAACATGTTACTGTATGTCTGCAAATTTGGACCATACCATACCCATTTCAACGAAGGCATGTACCGTTATTATTATTATTATTTTTTTATAAATCTGATATCGTGTGTATAAGATGTTATAAATTGTAATTACCTTTCAATTGGTCTCCCCATTCTAACAGTCCACTGAGGATTTTACATACCATATTTAGTGAGGTTATTTGGGTTAATTGTTGTAGGAACTCATACACAATTTTTACCTCTATAAAATATAATAGATACATATTACCTAACATAATATTATGAATTGTTGTAAAAGGTGAAGATCGGTAGGGTTGGGGTGCGGACTAGGTCACTCTTTTTAAGACGATTCATGCTACTAGGCCCACTACGGATTATATCCGATGTAGTAGGCTCCAGGATACAACAGCCCAACCACTCACTATTAACTTCTCAAAGTCTGCACTACTATAAGAAGTTTGAAGCTCCACACAACACCTTACTTTGCCCAAAAAACTCAGAAAATAAACTCAAGAATAAACATAAAAGACTCATAGCTAGGGAAAGAGAAGAAAGGATGATGAGTATTAGAGTGTATCAAATAGCTAGGAAAGACCCTCTATATATAGGTGTAGGAATTGTAACTCATGGTCTTAGAATTAAAA
The DNA here is from genome assembly GCA_017140935.1 of Hamamelis virginiana. Taxonomy (NCBI): domain Eukaryota; kingdom Viridiplantae; phylum Streptophyta; class Magnoliopsida; order Saxifragales; family Hamamelidaceae; genus Hamamelis; species Hamamelis virginiana. The sequence continues at coordinate 201,503 of JAESVK010000912.1, read as the reverse complement.
TTCCATCTTAAACACCAAATGGAGGTTATGTAGGTTACATAAGAAAATTTAACCAATAAATTGTAACCCCCCATAATATAAATTATATATATTTTTTATTAAAATATCCAACAATCCCCCACACAATAAAACAACTCTAAACAACTTTTGGGCAAAATTAGAACAACATGCATAATGAAGGTAGCAATGCCTTTAATCTTTCACTTAGTGTTTCAGTAAATCAAGTATTAGAGTCAAAGTGGACTAAGCCTTTAAACTAAGACTGCTTGAAGATACAAGAATTACGTCACACACATATCATTCAAGAAGTCCTTATACGAGCTTCAAAAGCGAGCACATTATGGCCATGTGCTTTATCCCGACTTTCATAAGCGCTCTAGAGAATCACTACTACAAAAACAGTCAGAGGACAGACTTTTTAGGACGGTTTTAACAATTGTGGTTAAACACGTGTTTCTAGGAGAGGTTTTAAAGTCTGTCCTCAATATTTTGGTAATTCACGACAGTTTTGTGAATCTGTCTTTATAGATTTACCTTCAACAACAGTTTTGAAAAACTGTCTTAGAAAAACTATGATAGAGGACGATGTGAAACCGTTCTGAAATCATACCCTGTCGTTTTGATAATTTTTAATGCCGTTTTGGTTACTTTTCATTAGGGTTTTTAAGGCATCCTCTCATTTGGGGAGAAGCAAATTAACCCGGCCGCGCCTTCTTGATCCAATGGATCTCGATCTCTCGCGCGGCCATCGAACCAGAACCCGATCGCGGGCGGTCTTCCATCTTCGCCGCCCTTATTTACGGCGTGATATCTCCTTGCAACTGCCTTTATGATGGCATCAAATCCTGCTAGGCTTGTTTATGGAGAAGCAAACCAGCTCTAATCGCCGGTTGTCTCCCCCCTTCGGCATCTATGTCTCTGGCGGCTATATTCGGTGAGCTTTCCTAGTTACGGCACCTGTCTTGATCAGTTTTGGTTCTGAATCTTGGTATTTTTCTCGAACCCTACCTTCGCAGTACCTTAAAATCAAGATCTCATCTCACTCTCTCACGTTTGTAGGCTAAGTTCAAGATCTGAAACCCTAACTCTACCTCTCACCCTCAACGTCTCAATCTGAAACCCTAACGCTCTAGACACCGTCTCAAATCAAGATCAGCGGTGCAAGCTCGTGATGGTTGCCCAAAAGACTCACCTTTGTCAATCTGGATAAGCATAGGAGAATGATCTGATGTTGAGCATGGTAAGTGTTTCACCATAGTATAGGAGAAAACATCTGCCCAAGCCGGATTAGTGAAAGATTGCTGATATGATACATATAGCCAGTGCATGTTTCGTTGTTTTAATGTTTTTAACAGTTGATATTGTTGTTGTTGTTGCTGTTTTTTTTTTTTTTTTCTTTTTCCTGTGTGTGTCGAGGAAGATTGATTTTGAAGATAGATCCGTGAATTGGTTGGTCTGATGTATGTGTGCTTGTGTTTTGGGATCTTTAATTGATCTGTTTGTTTTTTATGTATATTACTTGTTTTGATTTTGATTTTTTTCAGTTATAAATGATACTGGGTATATATACCATTTGTTTGGGTATTTATAAGTTGATTAAAATGACATAGTGAGTTGCTACACATGGGAGTAATTCTTTGACTTCGATCTCTTGCTCACATAAGTGATTAAAATGAGAGGTTCTCATTATTGATTCAATCTAATATTAATGAAATGAGTTATGAATCCCATTATATATGTGTATGTATTGCTTGTATTATATGTAGTCTTGAGAACTACGTTTGGTTTCATCCCTTGAGCTCGAGGTACGTAGCCCGTTCAGGAATACGTTCCTGGGCTTAGCAACATGCCTATTATGTATAAATTTTCCCCCTACATGTTGATATGACTCTATATTGCAAATGGGAGCGGATAATGCCAACCCCCCTGAACTATTTGCCCACCCGAATTTTTAAGTTTCCAAAAATGCCCTTAAATGATTTTACTATTTAGGACAAGTATAAATATGAAATGCCTAATGCATCCTAATTGGTTTTGTTAAGCCCACCCCAACCCTCAGCCAAAGTTTCATTTCCCTCCCAAAACGCAACAAACTCATTCTTGCCCGTCACAGTAATGAGAAGACGAGAGAGACGAGCAGCTCATGAAAGCTTGAGACAGGAGAAAACACAGAGGAATAAGCAGCTGTTGGAGACCGGAGAAAACGACTTAGGAGCGTACGTCTGTTGACTCTTGTGCAAGTTCCCTTTGATATGAAAAAAGAGAGTAAACTCACTTCAAATTTGATTTACTCACTTCAAAAAGAGAGTTAGCTTAATGATGGAGCTTAATGAAGCAACTAACATTGATGAGGTAAGTATTTAGAAGCTTTAATGGTGTTTTTATTTTTTTTGCAAAATCTCGTCGTGTTAGGTTACACAGAACTTAACATTCTCTGTTTCTTGCGTAGAAGACGACCTAACATTCTAAGAATGTTGCGTTTCTTCTAACCTAACATTCTAAGAATGTTTCTTCTATCCGGTTTCCCCAACTAGTTCCTGAAACTCCTTCGCTTTTCGCTCTTCTCAGGAAGGGCTAGTCTGCTTGTTCGTGAAAGAAAAGGAGACGAGAGGGAGAAGAGAAGTTCCTTGAGAGCGAGAGATGGAGACGAATGTATCCCAAATTCCGTAAGAGAGAGAGAGAGAGAGAGAGAGGGAGACGAGGGGGAGACAAGAGAGGGAGACGAGAGAGGGATTGTGCGCGGCTGCTGAAGATGGTGCGCGGCTGCTGAAGGTGAGATTATGGCATATTTCAAATGGGGTGGGGATATAAACCCTAAAGAACAAATTTTTGGGCTAGGGTAATTTTAGGGAATGCATGGGGGGTACTTATAAATTATTGGGGTTTACTTATCACAGGGGGTGGGCAAATGGTTCAGGGGGGTTGCATTATCCGGTCCCATTGCAAATACTTGTGATTGTAATTTATTATAGTTATTGTTGAAATTTTATTTTAGTAAAAAGCACTGATAACAGTGTGAAGGTTTTTGGCAAATGAGTCCGAAGGTTAGCCTGCAACTATTGTATTAGTTAGAAATATATTTAAAAACAGGTTCAGATTGGCATATCGGGCCACAGTTTCTTAATTATAGCTAAGAGCTGGGAAAACTTAAAGGATGGCAAAAGAGCAATGCCTGATTGGGTAATTTCTTTTGGAAATTTTCTTGCATTTATTTAGTTTACTCTGATCACTGTTATTATTGAAATTACTACTGGGGAGTAAGGTAATGCACTATGATGATTCTTATGGTAGTGAAATTTAGGGGTGTTACATCCACCACTGGCTGCTTAGCGAGCTCCAAAGCGAGCTGGTTCTTACCAATTCTGGTGGGCCTAGAGATCACAATCACCTTCTCCACATGTGATCGCAAAGAGTCATGGGTGGCGACTGAACGAGAAGGGAGAGATTTCGATGAAGTGTCGGTCTCTCTTATTGATTCTTGAGTTGGGATTTTAAGGCTATTGGAGAGTTCTGTTGCAAATTTTCTATCTGATCTGTCTCTATCATTTCATTTGATTAATTGCCTTTGTTTGTTGAATGATTTTGGCAATCCAACAAGATTTGTTTCTGTTTGGGTTTATTGGTAACAACCTTGAGGGTAGTGTAGTTTTCTTCTATTCTTATAGATCAGAAACTTGTTGCATCTTCTACCTAAGTTCAGAATTGTAGTGCGTCTCTGTGGTAAACCCTTAGGGATAGCATCAAATTTCATTCTGATTGTTGTTTACTTATGAAATTTGTATAGACAGGATGTGGTATATTATATACAACTATACAAGTAAGGTTATTACCGTTTCCATTGCCTAGTCAGTGAGAGAAGCAACTCTAGCAAAGAACTGATGCTCCTTGTGGGATTAAAGATGGCCTGACTAGATGAGTCCTTTTAATTTTTGATTTGAAGGTGACCCTTTGTAATTTAACAAAATGGGCAAGTGAAAGTTCAAATTGTTGTTGGAGATCTAATAACTTTCTTAGACATATCTATCATGACTCTTAGCTTTTATAAGCTCTCTTGGTTCCAAGGTCATTTTATGCTGAGGCCAAATTTTTATTGATTGAATTTGTCATGATTTTAGAGGAGTTTTGTGCTAATGTTATGCCAGTGTAGTTTCTTTATTTGATCTGTTAGGATGATTTGATCTATATGCTTCCCTTTTTTTCTTTGTTCTTTTTTTTTTTTCACAAATTTCTTTCATGGACGGGTCTGTCTTCTTCATTGCTTCTAGCTTCTTTTATTCTTCCCCATCTTCTGGTTCTTCCATCAAGGCAGAAGTTCTTGGTTTTATAAGCTTAACTCCTACTCTTCTATGAATGACTAACCCCTTCATCCTGTATCAAATCCTATTTTTCATGACCTCAGTTTATATATTTCTATGTAAACTTCAGTTTTGTCTAATGAGACTCTTAATTTTTCAGTATGCATATTGGATTTTAAGTTGCTTACATATGTGTAATTTCTTTACAGAAACTTTGTCCAAATGATGAATTTGACTCTAAAACCTCTGGGATCAAAGAGGAACGTAATGATGGAGTAGTGATGTCACCTCAACATACAGCTAATAATGGACAACAAATCTCTCGGTAGCTTCCGCCTTGATGGTATCCCGCCAGCCACACGTGGGGTTCTACAAATTAAAGTCAAATTTGACATTGATGCCAATGGCATTCTCTCTGTCACTGCTGTTGATAAAGGCACAGGAAAGAAGCAAGACATCACCATGACTGGTGCTAGCACTTTGCCCAGTGATGAGGTATGTTTTTCAAAAAATCAAGAACTTAAACCTACTTTATAAAAAACATTCTGCCTGTATTTTGCTAGATTTTTCTTGCATTTAGCATACCGTTGAGAGCAGCTTCTGGACTTGTTCATTTGATCCCTTTTTGCGGTAGGTAGCATTAGGTTGAAATGCATTAGCTGCCCTGCCATTTTATGGATTGTTATTTACTAGGATGTTGACAAGTAATCACTCTTAAAATTTATTTGAGAGAAACTGGCCTCATACTGACTTCAAAGCTAAACTGTCAAGTCAGTTATTTAACCGGTTTCTTTTACCCGGTAAACAGAGAGATGCTTTTATTAAGTTATGCCAAAAGGACTCTCAAGTCGGTGAATATATGCAAGTGGAGAGAATGGTTACAGAGGCAGAGAAGTTTGCAAAGGAGGACAAGGAGAAGAGAGATGCCATAGACACAAAGAATCGAAATCATTCTTTATAATTATCATAAACTAATTGGGAACATGATGCATTTTAATACATTTTGTTAGATTAGAACAATTAAAAATTAAATGATAAAATAATAAAAGAATAAGAAAGAAAAGAATAATCAATTTGCACAAAACTTATGTTAGTATCAAGTCTATGGAACCCAGAATGCCCAGCAAGGCATACAAAGCTTCAATGTTACTGCATAATGCTGTTATTGGCACAATGATGGTCAATAGTAATATTTGACACGCAGCCCTGTTACTTTAGCAGGATAGTAACATGGAGATTTTGCTCCCGCAAAGTCTAGAAAGAAAAAAAAAAGAATAAAAAATTGAAAAAAATAATTTTTTAATTAAAATAAGGAGACTTTGCACATAGCCCTGTTACCACAGCAGAACATTAACATGGACGCTTGGTTTATATAATTAGCATAATTAATGTTGTTCCAATGTTTTTGGGGTTCAATTCATTAACCATTTTTCGAAGCAAAAACCTGGAGAAGGTGTTTGAGAAAAAAGCCTTCAACTTCTGAAAATGCTTGCTTCATGTTATTCAGTATATAATTTAATCTTTATTCGTGATTTGAGTGTTTGCACTCCTGCGATGAGGTTCAACAATTTTATGCAGTATATGTATATCTCGCCATCTGTGAATTGATTGTGTTGAGCATAACATATGAGAAGATCCTCTTCTGGCAGATTGTTCATCTCCTGGCAAACCATCCATACTTTGGCATTACAGTGATGACTGCTGATAGAAAAGCTGGCCAGTCAATTGGATCTGTATTTCCTCATTTGGTTACACAAGTGTGTTTCTTTATATTTTCTGGTTGTTTCACAAGTTTAAAAGCCCAAATGTGGACTTTTGTGATAATAATAATCGGTCAGAATGGCTAAAGTAGTTCCTGTGTAACTCTTTTGTCTTTATATTTGGTTAAAAATGTTCTCTACTATACTATATGTTGTATATTTTTATGATTGTACCAGTTATTTGATGCTGGTTAATTTGATTATGGAGCTTCAACCATTTATGGTCAAAACAGTGTTTTAAAAACCCAATTCAGTCAGGCTGGTCAGAGTGGCTTGACATGGATTCAGGATATCGTATCATTGATGCTATAATATATGTCACAGGCTCCATTTTTATTGGTTTACACTTATTTGGTAATTGGTATTTCATAATTCACCATTGGGCAACATATCAGTGTTCCATGCAAATCAACAAAGAATGTTTAATGAATCAATCTGAAAAATAGAATTGTGTTTGTTACAGGAAATATCCTAAAGATTGAATCCTATGTAACTATATCATTAAGACATCAAAATAGAAGAAGGGTAAAAGTAGGAGTCACTTGTTCTGTTGCTACGCAACACTGAAGGCAGCCTGAAAGTTGTGTCAGATGTTTTCTTATAGCTCTGCATGCATGGGTAGCCCTGAAATAGTTGGGAGTTATAGCTATTTGTTTCCTTCCAAAGTAATGTCTTCTAAGAGAAATTATTTTCTTAATTTATTTCCTTTTCCCCTTATATATCATTGTCAGGCTTTGCCATGGTTTTCAAAACTTTATGATGAAAGTACACTGATTTTCTTCCTGTATGGTTTGCAGGACTTGCCAGATATGATTGCTATTAAGGATGCAGATTTTTCTGATGTGGATGCTGTGTTTTGTTGTTTGCCACATGGAACCACTCAGGTTCTTTCTTATTTCCACTACATCTTTTCTACTGATTTAATCAGCATTTTTTGGCCTGTTGAGGTTTATCTTTCTGAATGTACAAAACTGTTGAATGCATTTTAATGAAAATGAAGAATATGTTCAGGTACTTGCTAATCATATTATTGAATGATAGATGTTGAGCTTGCCACTTTCTTTTATTTATTTATCAATTTCTTTGTCATTTCTTTTACAGGAAATCATCAAAGGTCTTCCCAAAGGGTTAAAGATTGTATATCTTTCTGCAGTATGCTTTGGATGCACACTTTCTTACTTTGCATTCTTTTGCTGTTCTTTTTACGTACATCCTTTTGTTATTTTTAAAATCTAAAGCTCTCTCCATATCAAAGTAATTTAAGATGATTCTGCAGGACTTTCGGCTACGAGATATTGCTGAATATGAAGAATGGTATGGTCAGCCACACAGAGCACCAGAGTTGCAGGTAGGGTATTGTTCTCTGTGTTCCTAAACCCCACTGCAAAGATTTCTGCTGTGTCCAAGAATCCCTCCATCTATTTAAAAGTTAATTATAGCCATTTGAATTTCCAGTAAATTTAGATTTTTTGCCTAAGTAACTATTCAATATTAATTATTGGTGATCATCTAATTATATGTAGCTTGCAATTGTTCCTACCGCCCCTTCTCTTATATGTCATATATCCTTACAAACATACACTAATTATTACATTATTCAAGGCGACTAATTGCTTTTTTGTACTATTGAGGACTTCTGTTCACAAGTGCATGCAGACATGGAAATAACCCCATTTTTTTTTCTAACTGGTGCATGTTCACCAAAATCAGTGGTGGTTTTTAATCAGGCAAGGACCTTCTATATAATGGAGATAGAATGCTTGGACATCCCTCTTTAAGCAACTCCTTCCCAGTATTTCTTATATTAGACTTACAGCCTGCAAAGTTGAAACTTTCTGATTTAGTTCAGACCAAGTTAAAGAGGTTAATGCAATTATGCAACTATTGTTTAGGATAATAGGAAAAAATATATCACATTTCTTGGGCACCATGATTAATTTGGATATCTGATCTCTCTTGTTTGGAAGTTTTCCTTCTAATGTAATCTGTTACAAATATGGTATCTGCAATTATGTCTTGTTTTATTATAAATAATTCTATGTCAAGGACTGCAGAGTTATCCTAAATGCTATTTCTCGTTTTTGTTCGTGATTTGTTTGTTCTAAAAGCAATGCCCCCCACCACATAATAAAGGATAGCAGTTATGAAGCCTCAGTTCCTTGTGTAGAGTATGGATTTTGAGGAGAGTTGTCTTATCTTCCATGGTATATCAGTTGATATTACATTGTAATTCGGGGGATTCTGTTGTCTATCAGACGAAGAAGCAGCTTAAGGAGCTGGTAGACAAGGTTCAAGCCCTAGTGAAAGAGAAGGTTGAGGCAAAACTTGGAGAGCTCAAGGAGGCAATCTCAGGGGGATCAACCCAAGCCATGAAGGATGCCATGGCTGCACTGAAAAATTGTTGGTGAGCTTTTTTCCCCTTTTAGGCCTCTTTTTTCTTCGTAATGTGTGTAAGAAATTTATTTTGTGGGGATTGAATTTGGTATTGGGGGGGGGGGGGGGGGAAATTTCCTGTCATTTTTGTTCTGTGGGGGGCATGAGAAAAAAATTGTTGTTTGGAAAATAGAGAATTATATTGTCTTAACCAATACCCATTATAGCAAAGGTATACACCCCTTGCATTTAGTTTAATATGTATTATTCAGATTTAGTATGGCAGACTTGTCCTTGAAAATTTGCATGCATTTGGTCTTCACACTTGGTTTCTGTTCTTGAATAAAATGATTCTAATTGTGTAGTCACCAAAATATTAGCAGTTTGTTTCTGGTTTTCTTGAAAATGATGATTTTTTTTTTTTTTTTACTTTTTGGTTTTGTTTGTTGTTACAAGTAATTGTAACTGCATGTAAATCTCAATTTTTGTAACTGTATGTAAATTTCAATTTGCTTCAGAGTAGTTTGTATGTTTTGTGGGAAAATGCTACAGTTGTATGGTCATTGTTAATTGGCAGGCTTTAGGTTTCCGCAACCCATTTTGTGGTGTTGTGCGATGTTGTGCTAACAAATCCGTAAGGAGCCATGGCATGGTTGGGCTCTTACCCTGCTGCAGTCGCAGATCTGTGAATCAAACAACCATTTGTGATTAGTCTGAATTCCTATTGATGATGTCGAAAATAGGTGAGTAATAAGTTTGGGTAAGTCGGAAGCTTAGATGGGTTAAATTCCGACCTTTTACATCGTTGTGGTGTTCTTCCTACAAAGCTCCGATGATCAAGTCAGTTAATAGAGCGAAAATGTAAGAAGAGAGTGTAATAATTGTGGGGTTGTTACCTACCTCGTACATGAAGTTGTGGAACTCTTTTTATAGGATGATCGTAATAATGATCACTTGAGAATAAGATCTCTCTTTTTAGGTTGTACAGAAATCTGGTCGAAAAGTGCATTTATGACCATTTATGATCAATAAATGATCATAAAGGCCTGTAAACAGATATTCTTCAAATATCTGAAAAGATCTTGGAAGCACTGAATACATAGTCATTTTGTATAGCTGGATCAGAATCTTCTGTGTGAGGCGGTTTACAGATAGGTCGGGTAACTCTTGTGGATCGGGTGGAGACTAACAAATCAAACAGATCGGGTAACTTTATCAACACATCGGGATCAAGTAGATGACGATTTTTACCCTCTTCAGTTGCCCCTACTTTCAGGATGTCATCGCAGAAGATATTCATGGAAGTATGATAGATTAGTAGATCGAACGTCTGGACTTGACTTAATTGACCAATGAGTTTGTGGCAGATCGGTGGTGTTCTCGCAATTTAATTTTGTGAAAAGGATCAATCTTCGAAGCATGATCAGTAAGGACTTTTAGTGTTATTACTGATCAGGCGGTGGGCAAAAACACGTCGGTTCATCCCTGTCCCCAAACACGTCAGTTTTCGTGGGTGTTAATCTCCCACCTTTGCATACAAATTGATCGGTGTGCAATCATTTAGTTTGGATACTGATCGGTGATCAGAAGCAAGACGTTGCCTATATTGAAGTTGCGAATGGGCGGCTTGGCCATTAATGAAGTCTCGTGGCTCGAGGCATTAACCGCTGCTTTGGGAATCGTGATCGAGGCGATGGTTGACAGACGCAATAATGGTTCGCCTTGCCAGGTTGATTTTTCGCAGTTGGATGAAGAAACGTGTCGTCCATCCGTGAGTTGTTTATGGGACAAGCTATATAAGGTGAAAGGATGAGTTTTTCCTCCCACTTTATCTCTTCTTCGTTCAAATTATTGTCGGAATACTTTGAGAGCTCGCTGGAGACTAATCGTGATCCCAATGCTTTCTTTGCTTCGATCCTCCCATTTTTTCGTCTTTCTACTCCGATACAAGGTATTTTTACGTTCCTATCTTCATTTTTACAGTTCGTTTTCGCTCTTTTGTACCCTCGTTTAGTATATTTAGGATCTGTGATCTTCTTTTCTTTGAGTTTTCCGGCAAAACTCTGCATTTTCCGGTGAAACTCTTTGAGTTTTCCTGGAATTTTCTCATCTGCCAAACATAACTCCTGAGAATGTCTGGTCGGATTCCCCCTATAGACCGACTTGAGACAGTTAATCGTGGTGGCTCTAGAGCCAGTACGTCGGGATCTGCACACGATACCCTTGATGTTGACCTGATTTAATCCCTTCCGCCAAATCCTATCCAAAATCGGCCGGTCGGGGAACCTCTTCCCCGTCCTCCCTTTCCTTTTGTTCACATAAACCTTATAGAAGAGGAAAGAAAATCTGCGATAAGGAGACTGTATCATATCCCGAACTCTGTGAGCATCCAAATCCTGGACCCGAGATCCGCGCCATTGATACCATTCCTGGAGAGGTTTGCTTTTATCAAGAAACCTTTAAGATCGGTCTTAGGTTTCCTCTTCAACCTTTCATCAGGGAAGCGCTGCATAGATTAGGAGTAAGCCCAGTGATGCTGACACCAAACTCATGAATAGTACTCATTGGGTTCTTGGTGTTATGGAGATCTCTTGGGTGGGAACCGAACTTAAATGATCTGAAGTTTATGTGCTTTGTAAAGGAGAACGCTTGAGCTTCTCCTGGTTGGTGGTATCTGGGCAACCGGACTAATAGGCCGGGTATCAGTGATCTTCCATCTTCGATTAAAGGGTGGAAGAATAAATATTTCTTCGTTAGTGGCCCTGGATGGGAGTTCGAGGTAGACGAAGAACGGATATTCTTGATCCCGAGGGAATGGAGTGCCTGACCAGGTTGTGTTCAAAACCTTTTTCGATCAGTCGATGTCATTTCCTTTAATTTATTTTAATATTTATCTAACTACTTCATTTCTGGTGTAGTCGACAAAATCACTCGTTGCCCGACTTTAAACGCGGGTATTTCAGATCGGATTGATCGGGTGACAGAGGAGGAACGGGGATTTAATCTTTTACGGAGCGACCCGATTTGGAATCCCCACTATTTGGCACATCAACGCGCAGTAGAGCCGACTTGTCTCGTTCCTCGCGTCTTTCGAGACTTAATGGTGGACGCCCTACCGATCGGCCCAATCCTTCAACAATATCATCGTTTTGAGATTGGAGCTCCCGATCGAGACCGAACTCCGGATTTTAAGAGAGATCAGTGATAGGAGAGAAAGACAGCGAACAAGAAGGATGCAAGCCAGTCAATCTCGAAAAGGTATCCTGAATCGCTTGCCTTGGATCTTTTTTATTTAATTTCTTTTGATTCACCTTTCTTATCGGGGGTCTTCGTTTTGCAGCCATGAATATCAACGTAGACAATGTGCTCGCAGAAGTTATTCTTCGGGGGGGTGATCCTCCGTTTTTAACACCTCCAGCGAATGTGCAAGACCTATGGCACATGCTTTTCGGAAGAAGAAACGGTAGGTCGAGGAAGAAACTCCCTCTGAAGTTCTAATCGTGAGTGAGGTCAGTACCGGATCGGCTGCAGGCTTGAGGCTCGCAGATCACGTGGTACAGTAAAAGATTGGCTAAGCGCTGGGTTGTCTGCTCCCCTTACGCTCTCTAGACTGGCATTAGGGAGCTCTTTTTTGAACAGCCCAACCTCAAGTCTGAAGGCTTTTGAGGGTTTTTTAGGGCCAGTTGATCAGGAGGCGCTCTCATAAATGCCTCCATCCGAGATTCCTGAGCATTTTCGATAGTTTGATTTTTTATTTTCATGTGCTTTACTGATTTGTGCGTGTTGACCGATATTTTTATGTAGAGATCGCTTATCGGACTTTACTCTCTTCGGGCAGCTCGGGATGCGAGACAGGCTAAAGGTTCAATGGAGATAATCAATCCGAAGCTGAAGGAAGCTGTTGATAAGAAGTTCTCGAAGGCTCGGGAAGCTAAGGTGTTGCTGGAGGAGGAGAGGGCCAAATTCAAAGAACGGGAATACGAATTTACGAGGAAAATCGACTCTCTAAAAGCCGAGTTGGAAAAGGCCCGAGAGGCTGAGAAGGAGATCGCTGAGAAAGCTGTCGCTGACTACCGATCTTTAGCGGAGTTGAGGGCTCAATGTCTGGCCGCCCAAGCTTCTGCCGATCCGGAGGGAGAGGAAGGCGATGATGAAGAGATGGTGATCAGGAAGGCACTGGTCGGAACACTCCAGTCTCGCCCACTCCAGCTTCTGCCGACCCCTCTGTTTTTGTTGACCGATCGGACACTCTGACCTCTCATGATCAGACAATTGCTATAGATTAAGATGTTTTCTATTGAATGAACAGTATTTTGTATGAACAATTTCTTGTTTTGGATGGAATTGAAGAAAATATTTCTTTGTTTCTTCTTCTTCCTTTTTGAGTAAGTCGTTCTTATCGGGTAGAATAATCAATTACTGACTTTTGAAGTTTATTTCTTTTCATTTTGCCCCCAGTTCGGGGCATTGCAAGAACTTGTTCGCGTGGTACATTGAACTAGCTATAAGTGTAGCATTTTGAGGTAGATACCGTAGTATCTGGGGGTAACATTGAGATGTTTATACCCCTAGTCAATCTCATTGATCAGTATGAGCAAAATATCTTTTTTGTAGGCCCAAGATCGGTTAGGACTTTTAATATGTCGAATGCAAATAGGGAACCGATGAGCAAAAGAATAAAGAATAAACAACTAATCAACAAAACAATTGACATAGAGTAGGAAAGTAATTAAATTTTTAAGGTCGGGAAGCAAATAAACATATAACAAAGAAACAACAAAAACAAGGCAAAGAGATCGGGATGCAAGGAGACATACAACAAAGAAACAACTAAAAACAAGGAAAAGAGATCGGGATGCAAGAAACAACTAAAAACAAGGCAAAGAGGAATTTTATAAAGACAAAAATTCATCCAAGGGGAAGAGATCGGGTAGCAACTCACGGTTATCTATGTCCCGTGTACAAAAGATTGGGAATGAATTCCTATTGATAGTACTTTTTGAGGTGAGCGGCGTTCCAAGGACACTTAACCAGTTTTCCTTCCAGATCGGTGATCCAATATGTCCCAATTCGGTTGTAGTACCGAACCTTATATGGCCCTTCCCAGTTGGGCTCGAGTTTGTTTAGGCTGAGGACCTTTTTGAGGAGGAGGTCGCCAGGCCGGAAATGTCTTGCTTTAACATTCTTGTTGTATGCCTGGGCCATTGTTTGCTTGTAGGCAGCAATATGGGGTCGGGTCGTTTCTCGCTTTTCTTTTAGCATATTAAGATTGAAGCGGAGCTTACGATCATTTTCGTAGGGTTGAACATTTCAACTTGGTAAGTAGGCATTCCGATCTCGATGGGAATGATGGCTTTAGTGCCATAAGTGAGAGAGAACGCGGTTTCTCCTGTCGAGACACGACTGGTAGTGTGGTAGGCCTACAAGACGAAGGGGAGGTCGTCCACCCATAGCCATTTTGCCCTCTAATCTTTTTTCCAAGAAGTGGATGATCGTTCGATTGGTGACTTCGACTTGACCATTAGCTTGTGGGTCACTTGGCAAGGAGAAATTGTTTTGGATGCCAAGATCTTTGCATAGAGTTTGCAGCGCGACGTTGTTGAATTGGGTTCCGTTGTCGGCAATTAGCACACGAGGGATACCGAAGCGGCATATGATGTTTTCCCAAATAAAACTTCTGATGCTGCTTTCGGTTATCCGAGCTACATGTCAGGCTTCCACCCTCTGAGTGAAATAGTCAATAGCAACCACCAGGAATTTCTTTTGATCTTTTGAGCTCGGGAGGGGGCCAACAATATCAATTCCCCATTGGGCGAAAGGCCAAGGACTCGAGATTGGGGTAAGCTCGTTTGGTGGTTGATGAGGGATTGGTGCGAAGCGTTGGCATTTGTCGCATTTTCGAACGAAGGTGATCGCATCTTTCTCCAAATGAGGCCAATAATATCCATGCCGAATTGCCTTTTGCGCGAGTGATCTGCCACCGGCATGGTTTCCACAAATTCCTTCGTGGATTTCATGTAAAATGTAGTTACTTTTGTCGGGGAGAACACATTGTAAGCAGGGTCCATAAAATGATCGTCGGTAGAGACTATCATTAATAATGCAATATCGGGCTGCTTTGCTTCTTCAACGCCGTGCTTCCGCTTTGTCTTTTGGAAGGATTCCTAATCTGATGTAGTCTTATTTGATTAGGTCAATCCATATGGGATCGGACTGCATTATGAAGACATGTTTATCCAGTATGTCGATGAGAGGATGCTTGGATAGTTTGATGATTCTTGATCTTGGGAGATTGGTGCATACTGCTGAGGCAAGGTTGGCTAAGGCATCAGCATGCTGATTTTCCTCTCGTGGGATCTCACTGATGGAGATCGTTGTGAATTGACTGAAGGCCTCTTTGGCTTTGGTAAGATATTTTTGCATTGCTGGCTCTTTAGCCAAGTAGATTCCATTGATCTGATTGACGATTAATTGAGAGTCGTTGAATACAGGAAGATGTCGGACGACGAGGTTGGCTGACATTTGAAGCCTGGCCAGTAATGCTTTGTATTACGCTTTATTGTTTGTCGCTTTAAAACATAGTCTCAAGGCTAATTCCAATTTTTCTCCTTCAGGGGACACTAATACCACCCCGACCCCCGATCCCTTGCAGTTGGAAAATCCGTCAACGAAGAGATGCCAGGCTGATTGAGGCAGTGGCTCTTCGGTTTTCTCAAAGAATGATGTGGTCGGAATGGACGTCGTCTCTACTTGAGTCTCTGGTGTGAATTCAGCAATGAAATCTGCAAGTGCCTGCCCCTTAATTGGAATCGAGATCGGTAGTCAATGTCGAACTCGCCCAATTCAAATGCCTATTGTATCATTCTACCCGATGTATCGGGTCAGTGAAAGACGTGTCTTAATGGTTGGTCGGTGAGTACAATGATTAGGTGAGCTTGGAAATATTGCCTTAATTTTCTTGTAGAAGTAACGACAAAAAAAGCCAATATTTCTAGATAGGGGTACCTACTTTCAACGTCAATCAAGACTTTGTTTATGTAGTAGATCGGATTTTGAACCCCTTTGTCTTCTCAAATGAGCACCGAGCTTGTGGCGGTCGGGGATACACCTAAGTAAAGAAAGAGTGTCTCATCTTAGTTGGGCTTCGGAAGGAGTGGGGGCGACCCCATATATGTCTTCAATTGTTGGAATGCTTCTTCGGCCTCGGGTCTCCATTGAAACTATTTGTTTCGCTTTAGAACTTTGAAAAAATGGGAGCCCTTCTCAGCAGTTTTGGAAATGAATCTGTTCAGGGCGGCCATCCGACCCGTTAGTTGCTGGATTTGCTTGATATTTGTCGGTGATTCCATGTCGAGTAGAGCTTGAATCTGATCGGGATTAGCCTCAATCCCTTGTTTGGTGGCAAGAAATCCCAAGAATTTACCCGGAGAGACCCCAAATGAGCACTTAGTCGGGTTTAACCGCATACCAAACTTTTTCATGATCTTGAAAGCTTCGTCTAAATGTCGAATGTGATCGGGAGCTTTTAAGCTTTTGACGAGCATGTCGTCGATATAAACTTCCATCGTAGAGCCCAGAAGGGATCCAAACATCCTTGTGACTGTGCGCTGATAGGTATATCCGGCATTCATTAGTCCGAAGGGCATTTAAATGAAACAGAACATGCCAAGAGTCGTAGTGAATAATGTTTTCTCTTGATCGGTCGGATGCATCATGATCTGGTTATAGCCGAAGTATGCATCCATAAAACTCAGAAGTTCGTGCCCTGCAGTGGCATTGACTATCTCATCGATGCGCGGGAGTGGGAAACTGTCTTTCGGCCAAGCTTTGTTGAGATCGGTGAAATCGATGCAAACCCTTCATTTCCAGTTTTCTTATTGACCACCACGCAATTGGAAAGCCAATCGGGATAGAAGACTTCCTGAGGCCTGCTTTGAGAAGTTTTTGAACCTCCTCTTGGATTGCTTTCGATTTTTCTTCAGAGGAAACCATTTTCTTTTGTCTGACTAGCTTGTAGGTCGGGTCGACCTGTAGCTTGTGTACCGCAATAAATGGATCGATCCCCGGCATGTCATCGTGCCCCCATGCAAATATATCCCAATTATTTAAAAAAAAAACCATTAGATCGGCTTTTATATGATCCGGCAGCTCCGATCCGATCTTTGCAGTTTTGCTTAGGTCAGTAGGAGGTACTTGAAATTCGATTAGGCCCTCAGGGGGGACCGATTCACTTTCATCCCGAAGGTCATCCATTCCAGGCTCGACCTCCTGTGATTGCTACGAAAGGCGATCAGGTTGCAGATCGGTCGACTTGCTGCCGTGCTCAGTGTTGTCTGCGGTATCAGTGTGATTTATTAGTGGAAAGTGTTGAATCAATTCTTTGTTTTGGAATTCATCCTCATGGGTCAGATAGATGTTAAAACACAAACGGGATAAAGCCTGTTCCCCTCCGACCTCCCCTGTCCCATGAGAGGTCAGAAATTTCATACAAAGATGGAGTGTGGAAGTTACTGCTCCTAAATCATTCAGGGTTGGCCTGCCGATGATCGCGTTATAGGCAGACGGACAATCTATGACAATAAATGTCGCATCTCTTGTTGCTAGAGTAGGTGGGTCACCAATTGTGATATTTAAGCAAGCCCGATGACCCATTGAATCTGATGAGGGGGGTATTGATCGGTGAGAGATCTTTCATTTTTCTCCCCATTCTTTCGTAAGCAGTTATGAAAAGGATATACGCCGAGCTACCAGTGTCCACTAAGATCTTGCTCACGGCATAATTAGCAATGATCGCTTTGATGACGAGAGCATCATCATGGGGTAAATGTACTCCTTTCAGATCCTCCTGGGAAAAGGATAAGAGTCCATATCAGTTGGGTACTTGGAGGGAGAGACTGTACACCTGATCCGATGGGGATAAATGGGTCGATCTTGCGTATGCCTTTCTTACCGACTTGCTTTCTCCAGCATAGGTGAAGCCTCCATGAATCGTGTCGATTACCCCAACCAATTGCTGACGTTGGTTTGTCTGCCTTGTGTTTTGATCGGGATTTGGTCGCTGGGTATTGTTGTCTTTGGACTGATCAATGAATTCTTTTAAAAATCCTCGTTTAATGAGGCTCTCGACCTCATTTTTTGGATCAAAACATTCCTTGGTTAGGTGGCCATGATCTCTATAGAAGGCATACCTCTTATTTGTGTATTTTCTCTAGATCAGACCTCATTCGTTGAGGCCATTTAACGAATGGTTGAGTCTCAACTTGGCTTAAGATGCTATTGATCGGCAAACACAATGTAGTGAAGGATGTAAATCGCCTGGTCGGAGATCGGTGTCCATCAGCAACATCATTCTTCTGCTTTTTCTCTGGTTGCTTCTTTTCATCGGGCTCTCAATCTTTACTATTCTGGGTTAATTCTTGGCTCTTTTTTTGTTGGAGATGAATATTTCGTCGACCCCAATGTATTTTCTGGCCCTCTTCAAGAGTTTGGTCAAAGATTTTGGTTCTCTCTTTGCGAATGAGAATATGAGGCTCTTGGTTTTAAGGCCCTTCATCATAGCAGCAATCGCCACTCCTTCGTTCAACTCATCGATTTCAAGAAGGGCTGAGCTGAAATGCTGTACGTATGACTTCAGGCTCTCCTCCTTTTCCTGATCGAGATTCAGGAGATGGGTGGCCTGTCTCTTGGGTCGATGACTGCTGACAAAGTGGGCCACGAGTGCTGTGCTTAGGCTTTGGGAAGAGCTGATGGAATTGGGAGCCAACCTTTAGAACCAGGTTCGGGCTGGCCCCTTTAGAGTTATTGGGAAGGCTCTGCACATGATAGGATCAGATATACTTTTAAGGTATATGTGATCTTTAAAAGTGAGGATGTGCTCTCTCGCATCGGTTGTTCCATCGTAAGGGCCAATGGTTGGAAGTTTAAACTTGTCGGGTAATGACTCGTGAAGGATCTTGGAAATGAATGGAGAAGTGTTGTTCACATTCACCGGATTTGGTCCGTTATCACGCGTAGGTTCATTCATTCTCAGGTATGGAGTGAATCATGATGGTAAGTGTTGTTTACATTCACTGGATCTGGTCCGTTATCACGCGTAGGTTCATTCATTCTCGGGTATGGAGTGAATCGTGTTGGTTCATGCCGGGTTCTTCTCAACGCTGATGCCCATGTTCCATGTGATCTTTTCATTGTGTGATCAACGACCAGTTGTTGTTTGTCGAGATTCGTTGGTCACCTTCGAGAACTGACCTCCGAACTACTCCCTTCCTCCTCAAGACGTCCATTGCGTCGGGCTGATCGTCTGCTGTCGATATCAGGTCTTCTTGGTGGCAAATGGTGATTTTCCTGCACTCCAATCAGTTGAGGAATGACAAGGACCAGAAGTGGATGCGGAGGGGAGGGATTACGCACTTCGTGGGATAGGATTATCTCTTGCTGGCGAGTCAATGACTGAATGATCAAAGTCATGCTCTCCATTTGCTTTTGCATGTTGAGGAACTGAAGCTGGAAAGGGTCATTTGAGGACGATCTGATCTCATTTCGAGGAAGAGGTGCTGTAGGTGACTCATGAGATGGGCATGGTCATGCGTCTTGCGAGATAGGTCTCATAGGTGGCTGGGGGAGCTCATGATGAGAAGAATCATTGATCTGAGGTAGCGCTACAGAGTCATTCATCATATTAGCGGCGGTATGGTCGTCGTCGTTAAGGACTCCTGAGCGGGTCATCACCATGTTAAGTGTAGTTTATTATATATAAAAGCACCGAAAGAGAAATTTCTCGGGCCCCACGGTGGGCGCCAAACTGATGATGTCGAAAATAGGTGAGTAATAAGTTTGGGTAAGTCGGAAGCTTAGATGGGTTAAATTCCGATCTCTTACACCGGTGTGGTGTTCTTCCTACAAAGCTCCGATAATCAAGTCAATTAATAGAGCAAAAATGTAAGAAGAGAGTGTAATAATTGTGGGGTTGTTACCTACCTCATACATGAAGTTGTGGACCTCTTTTTTTAGGATGATCGTAATGATGATCTTCTTGAGTATAAGATCTCACTTTCCAGGTTGTACAGAGATTTGGTTGAAAAGTGCATTTATGATCATGAAGGCCTGTAAACAGATATTCTTCAAATATCCGAAAAGATCTTGAAAGCACTGAATACATAGTCCTTTTGTATAGCTGGATCAAAATCTTTTGTGTGAGGCGATTTACAGATAGGTCGGGTAACTCTTGTGGATCGGGTGGAGACCAACACATCAAATAGATCGAGTAACTTTATCAACACATCGAGATCAAGTAGATGGCGGTTTTTACCCTCTTCACCTATGGTACCCAAGTTATTAAGTCCACCGAATACTAGAAATTTGTTACTTCATTCTACCTTTTCAGGTTTGTTACATGAATCCCCAATTAATACTTGGCGCCGAAAGCTAGAAATTTGTTACTTCATCTACAATTTCAAGTTTGGCCCTTGAATCCTCAATTAACACTAATCTTGTGCCCTGTTTGAATTAGCTTTGTCTTAAAATACTTTTAGAGATTTATCTCTTCACGTCTCTAGACTACTTCATACATCAATTATTTATTTTTATTTTTTACCTTCAAGTAATTATGGTAAATGCTAGGTGGTACTTAATTAATTTGCATTTCTATGTGTGTTATAGAATATCATTGGTGACATGTTTATTTATGGTACTTAATTAATTGGCATTTCTATGTTTTTATGTAGGCTCCTATTGCATTTGAAGACAATCATTATTGCACGATCGAGGACATTTATAGCTGCCTATAGACTTGTTTTCAATTTTTTGGGAACTTATGGATTGGATAAGTAATTGAAACTACATTTCTTATATTCAACAATCTTGTACATGTGCGTGTTTGAGTACGAACGGATGTGGGGTTTGGTGTTAAGTAAATTAAATTTTAATAGCAATATTTTATTATTATTTCCAATAAATTGTGTGGAATGGATGATTGAATATATATATATATATATATATATATATATTTGTTGGTAGTAGTATAGGAAACGCAGGTGAGGATTTAATAAAAAAAATTCAATTCAACTTTTTTTAGGATGGTTTTTAACCATCCTCAAAGTTAGATTTGAGGACGGTTATCAACAGTCCTCAATATAGAAGGATTCGAAGACGATTCTACACCGTCCTCAAAATTGAGATTAGAATATGGTTTAAAATTGTTCTCGAAATGGAAATATGAGAAGACGGTACTAAACCGTCCTTAAATTGAAGACATTAGAGGACAATTTTAAAACCGTCCTTGAAATCTAATGACAGTTTATCACTGTCCTTAAAGGAAAGAAAGTAGTGGACAGTTGAAAACCATCCTTGTATGTAAAAAATTGAAGACGGTTCTGAAACAGTCCTTTAACAAAGGAGGACGGTGGATTAAAGGAAAATAGTCCTCAAACATAAGAATACGGTGGATTAGAGGACGGTTACCCAACCGTCCTTGAAACTTTTTTTTTTTTTTTTTTTTTGGGTAGTAATAGTGGTGAATTAGTCCAATTCTCATAGGAAGCAGCCTCACTTCCGTACTTATATAATTGAATCTGTCAAGGATGCTCCCGTAACTCTAACATTCCACTCTTAAGGGTTATAGAACTCATTAAGAGATTAAAATAATCTCAACCTCTAAATCGTTACAGGATGACATATACTACACCATAGGGATGGACAATCAGTCTTTTAAGACTTTAATTGTGTATGTCTATTCAAACCACTCCATGATTCGTTTTTCTCTTGTACCTAGTTCTTGGGATCTCCACTCCCTAGGCAGGGTATCCTCATAAGCGATTTAATTTCTTTGGGCTTAAGTTCCATTCCCTCTATGTAATTCAGATCTTTTATCATTTTAACTCACATAATACAATCTCATAGTATTGTGTCTTAAGATTTAAATTAATTATGTACCCTGCCAACTACAGCAATACTATCATAATATATCAATACATTGATATATTAAAAAATAAATCTCATAACCACCTCTGCTAACTTATTCACTGACAAATCAGTGATAAATATAGAATCACCGCGCGAATTGAAATTTCAATTATCACCATAACCTCAAGTATAGTGGATATCTCATCCACAAATAAATATTTATAGAACATCGATTTTCTAATCATTTTGGTCAATTCTAAGGATATACACCATGAAGGCATTATAGTTCACCATCAAACTCAAATGTGAACCTTCTAAATAAACAACATGGATAATACCCCGGTAACATATCATAATTGGCTTCTTCAAAATTATATTGTTATTACCAATATAATAGAAAATTTCACAATCACGTGTAATTTAAATAAATTTAATCACATATAAACATATAAGCAATAAAACATGTAAACAATAAATTTATGTGACATGTGAATATTTATTAAAATATTCCTCACAATATCCATAAGATATTAGTGAGTCAAATGTAACCCCCACTATTAATATTATTCTCAAATAATTCCATTAAATTGTAACCTAACGGTCACAAAATAAATTGTCAAAATTCAAATAAAATTTATGACAATTTTGTAACTTTCACTATTTGAAAATTTATTCACCACAAATTTTCTATAAGAATGATGGATTGTGTTTTTAAATCCATGGAAAGAGAATGCTTACATAGCCACTATTTTATCTAAAATCTAAAATGGTAGAATGGATGGTTTACTAGAAATTATAAATTTTGAAGCTTTGGGTGGCATTAAAATAATATTCCATTATTATTTTTAAACATTGTAATTAATAGAGTTAATTACTTAGATTTCGGTTACAATGATATTTATTTATCAATTGATACTTGAATTTTGTAATTTTTGAAAATTAATTATTGGTTCTTGTAACCTTTTGATCATTAAATGTTATTATTGAAAATAATTTATGATATGTGATTTAATGTAGGGTAATATTGAATTAAAAAAAAAAAAACCCTTATCTCTTACATAAATCTAAAGTATTTATATATTTTCACTATGGATTTTAGTTTCCCAAAAAAGGCCAGATTGTATTTATTGTGATCATTTGTATGGTGGCAATAGTATTGAGAATTTATGTGATTATTCATTAAGGAGGCATGGGGGTTCTCGATCTTCAAGGAACAATCTTGATACCCCTAATTTATGATATTTGATTATTTATATTCATGAAATTTTGAAAATTTATCTAGTGAGGAATGTTTATTATTGAAATTAATTTTTTAATAATAACAACAACTTGAAGATATGTGATTCATTATAAAATTTTATGTCGGAGTTACGTGAGAGTTATTTATTTATTTATTTATTCTCTCCACATGTGGAGTAATGATATTGATTGAATGATATTTATTCACTGAAAATTGAAATATATCATCTCCAAAATAGAGAAAAATATGAATGACGTCGTTTTAAAATCCTAAAACCAATAACGGGGCATGCAATTATGTGTAGGTCAATATAATAACTCCACAAGATGCCAAGCAACTCAAGAGAATTAGACTTTTATCCAAAGATGTTGATCACTGGCTGTGTCATCACAACATTATCATTATTTCAGTAGAATAGATTTTGTAATAACCACCACAAATTGCATATTTTAAAGGATCACTAAATTGATCAATAAGCTATTACGAGTACATTAATAAAAATTCAGCTCCATTTAATTTTTTTGATTTATTCAATTTCTTATGCATCACTATAATCATATCCAAGTATGCAATTTGAAAAAAGATAAAATGAATAAAGTGGAGGTAAAAAATTGAAATATTATAAGACTTGCATTCCCAGTCGTTTAGATTACTTTGTAAACATAATAGATTGAATTATATTATGCCAATTTGTCTTTTACCCAACTTCATACTCTTGAAAAGTATGCATATAATACGGTATATGACATAAAACTTTATAAACTTTAAGATAAGCTCCTTACCCTCTAGGTCACAGCTCACAATTGGAATAACTAATCATGAAAATAAATTCCCGCCTTAGATTGATTATACTACATCTATAAAAATTGGTTTTACAATATCCATGAAAAATAATTTATTATGATCACTCGTGGTAAGAATAATAGGAGTAACATTTGCTTATGGCTAACCTCTTAAAACTGTATGAACTCATACACAATTCTTACCTTAATAGATACATATTACCTCACATAATATTGTGAACTATTGTAAAAAGTGAAGATCGATAGGGTTGAGGTGCGGACTAGGTCGCTCTCTTTAAGACGGTTTGTGTACTGCGGATTATATCCGATACAGTAGTTTAAGGATGGCAAAAAATCTTGGAGCACGGAAGCTTTAGATTTACAGTGATTCACAGTTAATTACATGTCAAGTCCAGGGAGAATACGAAGCTAGGGATAATAGTATGCAACAGTACCTGCTGAAGGTGAAGGAGTTGCTGAGTCACTTTGAAGAGACGAACGTCTCCCAAATACCTAGAGACAGAACCGTTGTGCAGATGCCTTGGCAAACCTTACGTCTTCTACGTAAACTGCAAATTCCAAAGTAGTAACTGTAGAAGTCCTTGTAAAGCCGAGCATTAATGACAATGAAGTCTTAGCGATTGCGAAGAGAGTCATGGATCAGCCCGATCTATAGATATCTTGATGAAACATCAAAAAAGAATTTTATGTAATTAAAAATTTTAATACATAAAAATACCTTGAAATGTTTCAAAGATGAAAGTGGGAGCAAACATGTCATTGATATTATTCTTAGTTTTCTTTATAAAGTACATACTTTAATATTAATGTAGTATTAGGAGTTCCATACTTGTGAATGGAATTCAAATCTCTCAAAAATATGATTCTGTGAGGGATTTCACATGAGTATAATATTTGAGAAATATGAAGACTCATGCGATAGAAGTTATGTACTTAAGTCAATATTATTAATGCTACAAATAATTATTAGCAAATATATTGATTATTGATTCATGATGAGAATTCTAAACAAAAACAAGTATATTCTTAAAAAGGACCTATAAAGTTTAAGAATGGGATATTTGTATGTTACAAATTGTCTAAAGGGATGTATGGTATATAGTGTTTCTTTCGAGAACACAGGTCTCATTTACTTGAGGACATTAGAGTTGGCAGCGCAGTTTAGTTTAAATACTATTATTGGAAGAAAAATGCTGTACAACCAGAAACTTTAACCCGAAATTAAAAACCACCATAATGCGTCATACTTTGAGTGGTGTGTGAAAAAAATAGAATTTATTTGAGAGAATGACTAAACCACTCAAATCATGACACATCATGGTGGTTTTTAATTTCGGGTTAAAGTTTCTGGTTGTATAGCATTTTTGTTATTGGAAATAATAATAAATTGCAAAGTTTGTTTGCATAAGGACACCTTTGCCATAACACTTTTTGTGAGTGTTAGAAGCCTTATCTTGTGAAGACTAGTATAAGATACTATGTAGATTAGCTTTAGTGCAAGTGGGAGATTGTTGGAGATATGCCCTAAAACCAATCCTAAAGAGCATATCAATTTCATATTATAATAAGAATGTATTGCTTATCTTGTATATAATTACATGATAAGGTCCATGAATAAATGATAGAGAGATATATATCTCAAGATGCTGAGATAGTGGGACTTATATTTCTTACACACATTTATTCTAAAGAGTTCCTACTCATAGGTTTATCTAATTGGATATTTATAATCCACTAAGAGCAACACAGATTTAAACTAGCTCCAATTGGAGGATAGGTAGTCTTTACTATTTGTGTAGTGACACTATAGTTAATCTGCGTTAGAGAACATGATCTGAAAAGAATATTCTTATGGAAATTAAAGTCAAATGAATATTTTTATGTTACGTCCATTGATTGGTAACCCTTAGACCTGAGGCACCGGATTTATCTTGTGCATAAGGCATTAGGGTTTGATAGTACTTCGTACATACTCTAACCACGATGATGTAATCGGTGCTCATTGACTCTAGTGAATTGTGTGCTTGAACTAAAAATGAGATGCGCAATAAACTCCCAAGCGTAGGAATCCACCGGTCGTCAAGCAATAATTTCTAGGGGTCCCTAGGTCATATCCACAGGGAGTGGAATATGTTCTACTCGATTCTTAGGTCTTGCTACCCAATAAATGCAAATAAAGTGTAAAATATGGGGGTTTGTTGTTGTGAAAGATTCCATTTACTCTATGGTCTTGGTTGGAAGATTTGACAATAGAGGCTTAAATAAAGTGAAATAAATGATAGAATGAAGTTCAAAACTCTCTTGGGCATTTTCACAAACAAGTAATTTACATATGTGCTCATAAACCAAACACAACAAGCTTAACTAGTCATAAAAAGTTCATGAATATGAAATTACAAGGATTCAAAAGATGAGAGAGTGTATAAACTTCATTCCATTGGTATTTGAAAGCTTTTGAGATGAGAGAGCATCATTTACCTAGGGCTTGGAGAGAAAATCCACCATAGAACCCACCTTGGGGTGGTTAGCTAGCCATGAATAGGAGTAAATGCACAAAGGAGAACAATAAGTGCATAAAATCTGAAATAAAAGCTTCTATATTACCAAAGAGATGAAAATACAAAGTCTTCAAGCCAAAAGTAAGATGAAACAACTAAAACTATTGATTACAAGTGAAATAAAGTAAGAACAAACTAGATCTAACATAAACTAAGTGATTAAACTAAGTATTAACTAATCTAGAGAGAAATTTAAGAGAGAAATTAAAAACCCTAGAAAATCTATGGAGAAAACCTAAGAGAAGAAGAAACTAAGAGAGAGAAACGAATTGTGTGTAACATCCCCTCCTTTCCACGGCTAATGGGTAGAAACCCATTTCCCTTGCTTTAGGGCAACATAAAATTAGAAGAAATTACAAGTTTGCCACCAAAAAGTGAAAAATAGAAGTCTGCTGCGCGGGTCCTCTACTACCGGTAGTAGGAACCTACTACCGGTAGTAGGAACCTACTACCGGTTGAAGAGCTCACTGGTTCCTGCTTGAATTTCCTGGTAATTCCTATTACCGGTAATAAGACTCACTACCGGTAGTAGGGAACAGCTTTTGCCAAAATGCTTCATTTTGCTTCCAAACTTCACCAAACTCAATCCAAGCATGCTCCACTACTTTGCAACAAAAAGGATCGCCGAAAAGAGGGCCTTCAACCCGCTCTTTGACAACAAAAACCTATAAAACATTAAAAAGTGAACATTAAGTCAAATGCATCAAAATTATGATATTTGAATTAGAATATGCGACAAAATGGGGATAAAAGCACTGCTAAAAATGTGATTTATGATGCTCATCATTGTGTATGAAGGTAGATGAGTGCACAATAAGAAATCATCACTTTCACTTTGATGAGAGAGAATGTCAGGGTTTGTCCACAAAGATAAATCTCATAATGAATCTCTGGCTAAAGTGATTGGTGAACTATGAAAGAGTTTCATCGGGTTCATCTTATTGAGATTATATTTTGTGAGACATATAACAAGTTGTTAAGATAAGGTTTGACTTATAATCATACCTGATTATCTTAAAAGTGACATTAAGGGAGTAAGGATTAAGTAACATGAATGGTTCATTTAGTTTTATTATTCACCCACACCTAGGGTATGTCACGATATGTTGCTAGATGTCACTCATGACTAGTGAAGGCCTAATGATAAGTGTTATCATTGAAGGTAAAATTGAAATTATTCCAATTGAACCTTCAAATAAAAAGTTTCTATTTTAGGAGACATGAGATGTCCCGGTCCACTACTAGGTTAGGGTGAACCCAAAGGGTTACACACATAAAGGACACAAGAGAGCTTTTTAATTTAAGAGAGAGGAAAGTTTTTAGTTTAGTAACTTGTGGGTGTCTTTTTAATTAATAGTTAATTAAGGAGGACCAAGTTGTAAAATTAGAAACCCTAGTATTTGTGTATAAATACAAGGGCTTAGGTGTATGCTAGCACGAAGTCCACCTAAACCCTAGAAAGAAGAGAGATCATCAACCCCACCCACTTTGGCCGTGACCCAGGGATCATCTCCCTATCAAGGCCGTGACCTAGAGCTTCTCTCCCTCAAGGCCGTGATCATCTCTCTCTCTCTCAAGCTTGCTTTTACTCAAGTGTTGGTCAATCACAAGGAATTTCAAAGTCTTGTGTTCGTGTGGATATGTTGGAGGCTTCATCGGTTTGAAACTTGGATTCTTTCTTGAAGATTCTACAGAGGCATTCAAGTAAGTTAACTAAGTTGTTTAATTAGTGTTCTTGTTTCATTCATGATCTTATGCTTGAGTTCGAATCTTGGAATGTATGTGTACATGGATTCAACCTATGTTAAAAAATTTTGTTCTATGTTTCCTTTCGCTGCAAATCCATGACCACATTCTTTCAAAATTATCCTTAGAATGAAACAAGAATAATTTTGGTATTTTGGGGTCAACTTACTTAGTGTCACGGCTCGAGAATTTTCTCGCCCAACCGTGCGGCCTTAGACGCAAGCAAACACTGCTATAATGCGCTAAGTCAGCCTTTAACCCCTCGTGTCAAGGTTTATAAGAAGAGAAGCTAGCAAGACACTTGAATGTAAAAGAATGGAAATGTATATTGATTTAAAGAATGCTTTACAAGAGTTATCTAATGTTGTGAGGTTTTGTGATTTGTGAGTTATGTTGGTTATGAGAGGTGAGGAGCTAATGAGCTCCCTTCACTTATTTATAACCTACAAACAATGTTCTAGAAAGCTACTAGAATGTACATGTTCTAGACATTTCTATGTACACATGTTTTAAACAAACCTACAAGCTTCTAGAGTATTCTAAACCCATATGTATCACATGCTATTTACGATAGTCCTAGAATATTCTAGAGACTCATGTATAATGTGGAACATTGGCCCACTTTCTCTCACATTCTAGAAGCTTCCAAAGGTTGCTCCCATATTCTAGAAAGATCCACAACCTTCTAGAAACTTCCAAGGTTGTTTCCAAAAGTCAAAAAGGTTTAGAGTATTCCAGAACATTCTAGATAATTCTCGTGTCTTCTAGAAAGTTCCAGAATGTTCTAGAACATTCCTCAAGTGTGTAGGGCATTCTAGACTTTTCCGGAAAGTTCCAAGAATGCCTCTCCCTTTGAATTGCCAATTTCCCATATCAAATGTAACACTCTCCCCCACCCATCCTGTCGACGCCCTCGTCGACACCTTCTCATAATGTGTTGCGAGAATGACGGTGATTTGGAGACGAGCCTCGTACCTTTACCCAAGGTTTGCTACAACTATAAGAGTATCTGACCTCTTGCCCTAGTTGCTGCTTCCACTGTGTGGCTCTTCTCCTTTTCCTCTTGACAGCCTTCATTGCCTCCTCCCTTGGTGGCAAACCCCTTGGCTGTTGTACCTCCTTGCACTCACTCGTGGCTTCTCCGTCTATAGGAGGATCGCCTTTGTCCACCATTTTAGCCGTTGAGCGAGTCGCTGTCTCATCATTGGCAACTTTCACCAATTGCATAGATGAGATAACCCTGGCGCTAGGCATAACCCCAGTCTTCGTTGGGACTATACACGATGCACCTTCCTCAAAAATGGCCATGGAGTGCATGAAAGGTATGGGAACTGCCCTGACTTGCTCAAAGAAGTCCATTCCCAGCACCATTTAGTGGTCGTCTATCTCGGCTACTGTAAAATTAACCTTTCTACTCCACGAACCAAGGCGGATAGTCACCCCATGCGCTACACCGTGTAGCGGCTTTGCCTCAGAATTAACTGCCTTGAGCCATCCTCGCCTCTTGGAGATCCTCAAGCCCAGTCGCTTTGCCTCTCCCGTCGAGACAAAGTTATACGAAGCCCCAGTGTCTATCATGGCCCTTGCTTCCTTCCCATTGACACTTGCTTCGACATACATCAGCCCCTTGCGCCCCCGAGCTTTGGGTGCTGTCTTGGCTTCCAAAGCCCCCAACAGTTGAAGTGATCCCACTCGGACCTCTTCCTCCTCAAAAACCGATTTCTGTTCCTGTTCCCGCTCAATTATGGCACCGAGTGCCTTCCTCTTTGGCATTCCCTAACCATGTGCGGTCTGTCGCACAAAAAGCACTTAAGCTTAGGCTTAGACTCCCTCGTGTCCTTCTTGCCCTCCCGTTGGCTTCAGAACTTGCCCGACCCCTTCCTCGAATGGGAATCATTAGAACCCCGGACCTCTCATCCGCGTCTCGCTTCCCATCATAGGATTTGGGCTCCGACACTTCAACCTTAGAAGTCCCCACCGTAGGCACGACACCTACTGCCTTAGCCTTTTTATAAATAGCCTAATCATGTCGCATATCCTCCATTTGGGCTTTGAGATCAGCGAGCATGTCAAGCACTTTACCTTAGAAGGCCTCCACCCCCTGGTAGGTCTCGTGTGCCATGGAGTTGACGATGCCAATCATGTTCTCCCGAGCGCTTGGAGTTCTCCTTCAACGTTCTCCAAGTTCGCCTCCATGCTTTGCTCCACAACGTCAAGCCGATCCAACACGTCAGCCATGACTAGCTCCACCTTTACTAGCAGTGACTCCATGCGATCCCCAACGTCACGAGACTTATCCTTCCTACCCCGTGTGCTTGTCCCCCGTGTGGGCTCCCTCCCACCTGTTTGCTCACTAATCGTCCCCTCGACGCCCAAATGCGACATAATGTCTTCTCTTCAACCCACAAGCAACCTTGACAATAACCTGCTCTGATACCACTTGTTACGACCCGAGAATTTCCTCGCCCAACCGTACGGCCTTAGATACAAGCAAGCACTGCTATAATGTGCTAAGTCAGCCTTTAACACCTCGTGTCAAGGTTTATAAGAAGAGAAGCTAGCAAGACACTTGAATGTAAAAGAATGGAAATGTATATTGATTCAAAGAATGCTTTACAAGAGTTATCTAGTATTGTGAGGTTTTGTGAGTTTGTGAGTTATGTTGGTTATGAGAGGTGAGGAGCTAATGAGCTCCCTTCACTTATTTATAGCCTACAAACAATGTTCTAGAAAGCTACTAGAATGTACATGTTCTAGACATTTCTATGTACACATGTTTTAAACAAACCTACAAGCTTTTAGAGTATTCTAAACCCATATGTATCACATGCTATTTACAATAGTCCTAGAATATTCTAGAGACTCATGTATAATGTGGAACATTGGCCCACTTTTTCTCACATTCTAGAAGCTTCCAAAGGTTGCTCCCATATTCTAGAAAGATCTACAACCTTCTAGAAACTTCCAAGGTTATCTCCAAAACTCAAGAAGGTTCTAGAGTATTCTGGAACATTCTAGATAATTCTCGTGTCTTCTAGAAAGTTCCAGAGTGTTCTAGAACATTCCTCAAGTATGTAGGGCATTCTAGACTTTTCCGGAAAGTTCCAAGAATGCCTCTCCCTTTGAATTGAAAATTTCCCATATCAAATGTGGCGGGTTGTTACATTAGGCAAGGGTTAATTTATGTTCTTTATTAGTTTTCTTTCATATCAAGATACTCTCGATGACTATCCATTTACGGGTTAGCTTGCATATTCACAGGACACTGCTAGGTTGTCTTTTGCCTGATCAAGGTAAGATACTAAACCTCTCTAACATTAATGATATGTGATTTATATTGTATGTTTTACATGGACGGTTTTCATATACGAAATGTTTTATGAAATGACTATGATGCAGTGAACATAACTGTTTATAAATGTTGGTGTGGTGATTTTTATATCTGTTTGTGATTATGAATGATGGCATATGGTTTACTTACTTCATTCTTGTCTTGAATGATGGAAATGCTTATTAAAATGATGATTTGATACGTATATTCCATTCATTACTGTATTTCATGCCCGTTTGGCAATGTGTGGACCAGCCTTTTAACGGGCTTTGTGGGGTGAGTCCACATCATCACCGGGCGATGGTGATTAAAGGGGTTTAGAAATCAAACAAAGGAGTCGCCACCTTATTTTTAAAAAATAAGGAAACCATAAAAACATTTTATTTTCAATGAAACAAACTCCATTAATGGAAAAGCAGTCTACAAACCAGAGTTGGATCCGGGGGCTAGGTTACGACATGGGAAGGTTCCAAGCTTTCACTTGTAGGCACCCACCTCGCCCTAATTAAATGACTTCTAATTTATTTGGGCTATTTAAATCCTTAACGCAAGCAATCCTAAATAATCTAATCAACCAAAAAAATAGTGATATAAATGCATTATTTATATTAGTTATATTAATAATAATAAAAAAATATACAAACAAACCCTAAGAACCTAGGACACCCAACGGGCATCCTAGGGCGGACTTGAGCCCTATTAGCGCCTACGTAACTTATTAGTATCACCTAGCAAGTATCAAAGTACACGTAGTTCGACTACCCTAGGACTCTCATATTGTAATCGATCACATCATCAAAGGTATTCAACCTAATTCAAGACTCTAACTTCGAGAGTTTTTGTTTGTTTAAAATCATTTATTCAAAATCATTTCAAATTAAAAGACTTTCTTAAAATCCAAATATTCTAAACAATTCTTATCTTTAGAATTAAATTCCAATTGAAAATCTTTTTCAAAGATATTTCAAGAAAACAAATCATATTGAGAGGAATTTCATTCCAAAGTAAAAATCTTTATAACATTTCAAATCTTTTTGAAAATCATTTAATAATAAAAAATCTCATAAAATCATGTTTATTTCATAAACATTGCATCAAAAATTTTTTTAGGAAATCTCTCGAAGATTGACTCTTAAATTGATTAAAATACTCAAGTCTGAGTATGACTTTTACAACAAAGGACAGTCCTAGGGAAGGTCAAGTGACCTTCCTAGCCTAGGGTCTCTAATTAGCCCTAAAGTTTGTCTAAAACCTTAAAATCCTAATGCCAATGCATGCTGGAATTTTAAATAAATTAAACAAATACACATGATATT
>JAESVK010000912.1:52427-114181 GCA_017140935.1 Hamamelis virginiana | reverse complement strand
AAACACGTTTTGAAAATCTTTCATTTTGGTGAAAATGACCAATTCACGGTCGATTTGAACAAAACCCTAATTCAGCTTATTCTTACCCGTGAGATCGATTTTGGGCGAATCTATCCCAACCATTCAAAGGTTCAATTGGCACTCCAAATACACTCCCTACATCCATATAAACCTCATGAGACAATCTGTTTCGAATTCGGAGGTCATTCGGAAATTATACGAGAAAAAGGACGAAAATGCCCTTCAAGTCGCAAAAACCCTAATTACCTATTGAGCTCTCACCAGAATGCTATGAAAATTTACAGGGATGTTCTAAAACACCTCAAAAGTCAAATGCAATACAAATGGGTTGATTCCAATCCAAATGTACACATGAAATAATGAATTGTCATTTTCCTCAGAAAAGGGCAATTTGGGCAATTTGGTCTTTACAAGGCCAATTCCTCACCAAATGATCAGCTATTCTAGTTAATCATTTGTATGAACATATGGTAGAAATAATTGGTAAAAATGGGGTGTCCACACAATGGTTTATATATTCATGCTGTTATGCATGGTTTAGGCTCGGTTGGTATACATAGAGATTATTTAAGGGCCAATGGTCCTGGGTGGAGCCTTAGTGCGGACCCGAAGCTTATAGCCCCGTAGTGGCTCGACAGTTAACCGTGTATAAGTTAATTAATCGATATCCTCGAGATGTTAGACCTTGTAGTGGTAGGTTTTGGCTGTCGTTGTGCCGGAGGCTTGTTAGCCTAAAACAACGTCCTAATATACATCTGTGAGCCTGCTCTTCGAAAGGTTTGAAATTATGGTTTTTGAACTGTGATTATATCTGAACTAAACCACACCATTTTATTTACTGTTTATCGAAATTGGATATAAATTGCTTTATTTTAATGTTCATTGGATCAATATTATTACTGTTGGTTGAGGTTGTATTCCTACTGGGCATTCCAAGCTCATGCTGTGTTTTATACAGCAGATTCACAGGCTTCTGGGAGGAGTTCAGTTGTAGGGAACTCTACTAAGGTTGCATTGGGATTAGCAGCGTTCTGGATTGTCCTGCATTGGTCATCTTAGCTGCATTTGTGTTGTAATACTCTTGGACTATTATTAGTATGTATTTGATATCCTATATGCCAGGGTTGTTGGCATTTATGTATTGGTACTGCAGTCTCTATCATTCTTACTCGGTTTTGGGTAGGGGTGTTCAAGAACCGATCGGGACCGATTGAAGCGACCAAAACCAAACCAAACCGTCCTATTTGGTTGGTTTTAATGAGTGCCACGGTTCCTAATGGTTTTCATTTTCCTCAAACCGAGGTGATTGATTTGGTTCATATAATGAGGGTATAGACCGACCAAACCGACTGATGTACACCCCTACTATTTGCATAATGCATGCTTGTTTGATTGTAGTTCTATGAATTAGCCCAATTGGAACTTATTTTGGAAATTGGTACTTGGTAGTGTGGATTACTTCATGTATAATATGTTTTTATTTGAAAAT
The DNA here is from genome assembly GCA_017140935.1 of Hamamelis virginiana. Lineage (NCBI taxonomy): Eukaryota > Viridiplantae > Streptophyta > Magnoliopsida > Saxifragales > Hamamelidaceae > Hamamelis > Hamamelis virginiana. Next base: position 112,671 of record JAESVK010000912.1, on the reverse strand, counting down.
TACTAGTAGTTGATTTTGGGTGACACAATTTTCAAATTACTTCATGCATAATAGGTTCCAATTAGTAGTAATTGATTTTGGGTGACACAATTTTCAAATTACTTCATGCATAACAGGTTTTGCATTGCTAGTAGTTAAAAAGAGAGAGAACATAGGAGTTGGCGGTGAGAATTTTTTTGGATGACACAATTTTGTGACATTTTATTTTTTCAAATTAGCGTCTATCAAAACCGATGATAAACCGACCGAACCAAGCCGAAAAACATCCCCTATTTTGGTTGGTTATCATGAGTGCCACGGTCTCTAATAGCTTTCATTTTCCTCAAACCGAGGTGATTGGTTTGGTTCGTATAATGAGGGTATAGACCGATCAAACCGGCCGATGTACACCCCTAGTTTTGGGCATATGTATGCACTTGACATTTCATATTATATTGTTATATAATATTTTCTTTATATCCTGAGTATGGAAATATGAATGAGCAGGACAAATTGTATCTCCATTTGACACGTGTCGACCTTCCCGGGAGGGTCAGTACAACTGTCAGATTGGGGTGTTACAAATTTCGTCCATTTGATCCTAATCCAAGGCCTACGCAGCAGCCTCATCGAGTCGGCAACCACCAAATCGTCTAGCTAGAGGTGGAGGACGAGGTCCAAATGCTGCATGATGAGTGTTTGCAATAGTTCCTCCTAACACTAAACCCACGAATGAAGTCGTCGAGGGTATGTTCTCACTTTTTAACTCCTAGGTTCGGGTGTTATTCGATTCTCGTTCAATGCATTCTTTCATAGATATAAATTGTGCTCTTCATTTTGAATTACCATTCCAGTCACTGGGCTATCCCCTGAGTGTGTCATCACTAGTGGGAATGGATGTCGATGTGGAATTGATGTGTCGATCTTGTGTTATTGTTATAGAAGGGTGTAAGTTGTATGCAGATCTCGTAGTGTTACCATTGTTTGGGTATGATGTCATTTTAGGGATGGATTGGCTGTCGAAATATAGAGCTATGGTGGATTGTTATCGAAAGAGAGTAATGTTTTTTCTGCCTGATGGAGATGGAGTATGCTATGTTAGGGAACGAGGAAGATCCACTGTTTCCCTGTAGTAAGAAGGAAGTTAAACGCTCTCAAGCTTGTGTCTTTGTTAAAGCCCTAGTAGCTTTAGATCTGAACGACTGTAACTCAACAAATCTTGTAGGGGTGCCAGTAGTAAGGGAATATCTTGATATCTTTCCGGATGAGTTACCAGGGTTACCGCCACATCGGGAGGTGGACTTTTCAATAGAGGTTTACCCTGGTACTGATCATGTACATCTTCCTTCGTATAAGATGGCACCAGCAGAAATGAAAGTATTGAAGAGCCAACTGGAAGAACTAAAAGCTAAAGGGTTCATAAGGAATAGTCATTCGCCTTAGAGTTCACCTGTGATTTTTATGAAGAAGAAAGATGGTACTTTGAGATTATGTGTTGATAACAGGAAGTTGAATATAGTCAAGGTGAAAAATCGTTACCCCTTACCTCACATTGATGAGTTATTTGATCAGTTGAAGGATTCATGTTACTTCTCTAAGATCGATCTACGATCAGGCTACTATCAACTTCGAGTTAGAGAAGAAGACATACCCAAAACTGCTTTCAATACTCACTATGGCTTGTATGAGTTTTCAGTAATGATATTCGGTCTGACGAATGCTCTAGCTGCATTTATGGACTTAATGAACAGAGTGTTCCAACCCTATCTTGACAAGTTCGTAGTAGTATTCGTGGATGATATCCTCGTCTACTCTAAATAAAAAAGGGGGCACGCTTCTCATTTTCGTAGTGTTCTACATATGTTAAGAGATCATCAACTCTATGCCAAGAAAGAGAAATATGAATTCTAGCTGAACGAAGTGAAGTTTCTAGGGCATGTGATCTCTCAGGAAGGTATCTCTGTGGATTATTCAAAAGTGGAAGCTGTATTGAATTGGGAGAGACCCAAAAATGCTACCGAGATTCGTAGTTTATTGGGATTGGTGGGATATTATCGATGATTCATTCCAGACTTTTCTCGCATTGCAGCACCCTTAACTCAACTCACCAAGAAAGGAGTGGTGTTTAATTGGGATGAAGTGTGTGAATCCGTTTTTCGGGATTTGCAACAGAAATTGACATTGACACCAGTTCTAATAGGACCAACTAGTGGGATGGGTTATACAGTTTATTGTGATGCCTCACACCAAGGTTTGGGATGTGTTTTGATGCAGAATGGCAGAGTAGTTGCCTATGGCTCGAGGCAGTTGAAACCACATGAATTGAATTACCCTACCCATGATTTAGAGTTAGCAACGGTGGTGCATGCTCTACAGGCTTGAAGGTTTTATCTATACGGTGAAAACTTTGAAGTATTCATAGACCACAAAAGTTTGAAGTACGTTTTTATTCAGAGAGATTTGAATTTGAGACAGTGCTGTTGGATGGAGTTCATGGAAGATTATGATTTTGATTTGAAGTATCACCCTGGAAAGGCCAATGTGGTTGCTGATGCTTTGAGTAGAAAACCCTATTCCAGAGTTAGTAGTTTGGCGTTGGACAGATGGTCAGTGTGGAATGTTTTATAGGATTATGAAATCTTTGATGTTGGGGATTCTACGCAAGTGCGTCTCTGTAATTTTGTAGTTCAGCCAGCATTGAACTCTCGTGTGATTGAAGCACAGTCATAAGCCTTATTGCTCAAATTGGACAAGGAATAGAGCTAGAAGGATGGACAATTTCTAGTTCCGACAGAGGACCTCAGTTTCACAACAGACTTTTCGTTCCGAATGACCAAATGCGCACCGAAGTTCTTAGTGAAATTCATCGTTCTCGATTTTCTATACACCCTGGGGCAACCAAGATGTATTAGGATTTGAAAAGACAGTTTTGGTGGATGCTTGAACTGAAAATGAGGTGCGCAATAGAATCCCAAGCATAGGAATCCACCGGTCATCAAGAAATAATTTCTAGGAGTCCCTAGGTCATATCCACAGGGAGTGGAATAGGTTCTACTCGATTCTTAGGTCTTGCTACCCATAAGTGCAAAGAAAGTGTAAAATATGGGGGTTTGTTTGTTGTGAAAGATTTGTGCCAAATTAATGGCAAGTTGAGAATAAAAACTTGTTAAATAAAGAGGATGGGTCCTATGGGTTCATTCCTTCCAAACCTTTGATAAATGAGCTCTCAAACAAAACTCAATCAAGATTCCATTTACTCTATGGTCTTGATTGGAGGATTTGACAATAGAGGCTTAAATAAGGTGAAATAAATGATAGAATGAAGTTCAAAACTCTCATGGGCATTTTCACAAACATGTAATGTGCATATGTGCTCATTAACCAAACACAACAAGCTTAACTAGTCATAAAATTGTCATGAATATGAAATTACAAGGATTCAAAAGATGAGAGAGTGTTTAAACTTCATTCCATTGGTATTGGAAAGCTTTTGAGATAAGAGAGCATCATTTACCTAGGGCTTGGAGAGGAAATCCACCATAGAACCCACCTTGGGGTGCTTAGCTAGCCATAAATAGAAGTAAATGCACAAAGAAGAACAATAAATGCATAAAGTTTGAAATAAATGCTTCTATATTACCAAAGAGATGAAATTACAAAGTCTTCAAGCCAAAAGTAAGATGAAACAACTAAAACTATTGATTACAAGTGAAAGAAAGTAAGAACCAGCTAAATCTAACATTAACTAAGTGATTAAAATAAGTATTAACTAATCTAGAGAGACGTCTATGAGAAAAACTAAAAGCCCTAAGAAATTCTATGGAGAAAACCCTAAGAGAAAAAAACTATGAGAAAAACGTGTTAGAGAAGATTCCTCCCCTTTACACGGCTCAAGAGTAAAGTAACATTTCCCTTACTTTAGGGCAACCTAAAATTTGAAGAAATTACAAGTTTTCCATTAAAAAGGGCACCGAAAAGTAAAAATAGAAATCTGCTGCGCGGGTCCTCTACTACCGGTAGTAAGTCTACTGCCGGTTGAAGAGCTCACTGGTTTCCTGCCAAAATTTCCTGAAAATTCCTATTACCGGTAAGCAGGGAACAACTTTTTCCAAAAAGCTTCGGTTTGCTTCCAAACTTCACTGAACTCAATCCACGCATGCTCCAATACTTTACAACAAAAAAAGAATTGCCGAAAAGAGGGCCTTCAAACCATTATTTGACAACAAAAACCTATAAAACAATAAAAAGTGAACATTAAGTCAAATGCATCAAAATTATGATATTTGAATTAGAATGTGTGACAAAATGGGGTTAAAAGCAAGGCTTAAGATGTGATTTATGATGCCAATCAGTGGAGATGAATGAAAAAGGATGTGGCTGAGTTTGTAGCTTGATGTTTTGTTTGCCAATAGGTTAAAATAGAGCATCAAAGGCCATTTGGATTGTTGCAACCGTTGCCGATACCAGAGTGGAAATGGGAACATATTACAATGGATTTCGTTACTAGGTTGCCCTGAACCAAAAAGAATTATGATGCAGTGTGGATGATTGTTGATAAATTGACAAAATCTGCTTATTTCTTGCCGATCAAGGAGGTCGATAAGCTAGACACGTTGTGTAGGTAGTATTTTGAGGAGATTATTCGACTTCACGGAGTGCCTGTAACCATAGTTTCTGATCGAGATGCTAGATTCACTGCTCGCTTTTGGGGGACTTTGAATAGAGCTTTGGGAACCCAACTAACTATGTGCACATCACATCATCCCCCAACCAATGGCCAGTCTGAACGCACCATTCAAATCTTAGAAGATATGTTGCGTGCTTGCGTTCTAGACTTTCGAGGTAGTTGGGACAAGTATGTAAAGCTAGCTGAATTTGCCTACAACAACAATTACCAAGCTAGCATTGGGATGACACCTTTTAAAACACTTTATGGCCATCCTTGTGAATCACCTATTTGTTGGGCTGAAGTTGGAGAAAAACATATTGAGAAACCCAAGTTTATTAAAGAAACTTCAAAAAAGATTCAGAACATAAAGGAGCGTTTAAGAATGGCTTAGAGTAGACAAGAGTGTTATGCTAATGTACATCGCAAGGGTTTGAAGTTCAAGGTAGGGGATTTTGTGTTTCTAAAAGTGTCACCACGAAAGGAAATTGTACAATTTGGAAAGAGGAGTAAACTTGCACCCATATATGTTGGACCTTTTCAGATTACGAAGGAAGTTGGGGAAGTGCTGTATCAATTAGATTTGCCCCTGCAGTTGGAAATGGTGCATAATGTCTTCTATGTCTCGATGCTTAAGAAGTGTTTGCATGATCCATCTCACGTACTTCATTTACCTGGAGTGAAGCTTAAGAAATACTGCTCTTCTGTGGAACAGTTAGTATAGATTTTTGATAGGCAATATCAGGTTTTGAGAAACCGTGTGGTACCCCAAGTGAAAGTATTATGAAGAAATCATGATGTGGAAGAGGCAACGTGGGAGTTAAAGCCTGATATGAGATAGAAATATCCTTATTTTTTTTAGAACTTGATGTTTTGAATTTCGGGGACGAAACTCTTTTAAGGGTTGAGATTGTGAAAACCCAAGTTTTTATTTTTATTTATTGTATATTTTAAATGATATTTAAAAAATAATAATTTTAGGAACAATTTCGAAATGCCGCTCCCCTAAGCTTATAAATCACCCATTCTTTCATTCATTCCCCATATTTCGTGAAATGAAAGTGAGGCCGGGAGAGAGAGAGAGAGAGGGAAGCTCACCGGAGGTTCGCTAGAACTCGCCGTCGTTGTCGCGTTGTCAGTGGAGGTAAGCTTAGTCATTTTTTTGTCTTCATCATCTTTTCTTTTCTTTTTCTTTTAGTTCAAACCCATTTTGTGGGTTTTGGGTTACAAGGTTTGGATTTTTGGGGGATTTTTTGTTGTAACTTGGTTTGGTGGTTGGACTTGCATGGTTTGAGTGTGTTTTGAGGTTTTGTTGAGGGATTTGGAGTTGGTTTTGTTAATGTGGGTTGTTATGGGTTTTGGAAATGTAAATCATGGTTGATCTTGTATTTGGACCATGTAATCTTTGTAAATTTGTTAGATCTGAAGTTCTAGAGGTTGTTATATGTTAGATATAAGGTTTTGAGTTAAGATCTTGAGGTTTTGTGAGCGTTTGTGGGTTATGGAGTGGCTTGAACACCATTGTTGCACGAACTCAAGCTTTATGGGTAGCCATTACCGATAATTCAGGAGTGCATTATCGGTAATGCACTTCCTCGGGGTTTAGCAGAAAGGTGCCATTACCAATAATGCACTAGTGCATTATCGGTAATGGAGTATTATTGATAGAGGCCAAATTTGATCGACTCAGACGACGAGGGAGATTATTCCCCGTCAGTGATCAGAATTAATAATTTATAAACCGCGTGACAATTAATCTCAATTCGATTGTGATCAGTGAGCACGGGTGTCGAACCACTGGGAAGTGCAGGTTTATATTAAAAAGAATCTTTTAGATTCAATTCAAGCGGAAAGAATATTATCAATTAAAATGGTTGGTGGTAACTGCTCCGATTGGGTCGAAGCGAAAACAAAGTAATTTTAATAAAGCTTAGTAAAAATGCAGTTAAGTTGGTGGATTGAGCGGAACTTGGGTGAGAAGTCCATTTGAATATCAATTAAACAATTTATGTTTATAAAATCCTCACTACAGTAATTATGTATGGTGGTTCTTCCAACTACAAGAAGGAAGTCCCAAAAAGATTATGAATACAGGACCGGCAAGTTTATCCCCGAAAAGAATGGAGTATCGCTACCCACCTTAAATGAGGAATAAAGCATACTGGTTTGTATTCATACCAATAAAAACCATTGCATAATTATATAATTGCAATCACAGATATACAATTATATGATATTATATTCGGCAATAGTGTGCGGTAAAACCTTCACAACTATGCAATCACATAATACAAATAGAGGGATGTTTATAAAATAGGATTGTAAAATGAATCCAACTTCATCCTCACCCAAGCTTGGAGTATTAGCTACACATCACTGGAGGATAATATCCTTTATCCAGGCAAGCTTTTGGGGGTCACGGGATGGAAATTGAAATAAAAGCGGTAATTAATTGACTGAATAAATAAGGAAAATGACTGAAGTAAATAAAGAAAAGAAAGGACTAAAGTAAATACAGAAAAGAAAAGACTTAAATAAATAAAGAAAAAGGCAGAAAAAGTAAAGAACAGTTCTCAAGTGAGAACTGAGCCATGCATAAAAAGGAAAATAACAGAATCGGAAATACTGAAATTAAAGACTTAATCGGATAGAACAGTTCTCAAGTGAGAACTGAGCCAGGCATTGTAAAGAAAAATGACAGAATTGGAATTGACTGAAAATTGAAACTACCGATTGAAATGCGAAAATAAACTGTAACTTGCATTAAAATAAAGCAGAGTAATGATTCAGAGCTTAAGTCATGAACCCTCAAAACGTCGTCGTTACATTCCTATTTATAGAAGGAAAAGGTAAAAGACGCTACTGCCCTCAAAATATCTAAAAATATCTCTTTAGCCCGCAGCCGCCATTGTCTATCGATAGCGAAGGGTCGCTATCGATAGAAGTGCTATCGATAGCGAATCTTGGCTATCGATAGTCAAGGTCAAACTTTGACTTTCTTTGCAGATTTCAACGTCTGCTCTTTTGGTACTTCCCTCGGCTGCTTTGGATCGTCTTCGGACGTTCCTTTGATTCGAGATGCTCTTCAGGGCTTCATCGGTGACGACTTTATTTAATGGTAATCTGCACATATTTCTTAAAACAGAGATTAAACCCAATTGCACAGATATTCATGTAAAACACTATTTATTAAACAATTATATTTATAAGAGAACATCGAAATACCATAGTTGAATGGTATGATTGGGGTACAATCACACTCCCCAACTTAGGTTTTGCTAGTCTCTTAGCAAAAAGCTAAATCTATAAATTGAAAAGCCACTTTCGCAGGGAAACGCGATTGCATTTAGCATATGCAATAAGCCTTTTAAACCACTAAGTTACTTTTCGTGGACGAGTGAAGTCTCGTGAGAGTTTTGCAGAAATGATACTCACAAACATGAATAAATAAAAGAATTGGTTAGAAAGAATTTTAACAATATACTATGTACACAGTAGGAGTTTTATCCACAGATATATCATCATTCATAATTGAAAATTTATAATACAAGAAATGCTATCTTTAACAGGAAATTAGCAAGTGTTCAATGTGTAGTGAGGTTGAACTTGATAAAAATCAAAGTACTGTAAATAAGAGTATGAGAGTTAACCCATAGTTAGCTTCAACTTCAAAAATCCTCACGATGGTCACTCGCAAAAGATAGTCACTCTGAAAAGGTTAGTAACCCAGAGTTCCCAAATGGAAATATACAAGTATAAAACTTATATATTAAGCTCTAATTTAACGACCAAAGAGAGATGAAATAACAGAGTTATATATGCAGAGATACAATTCATACATAAATAAAACTTAAATAAACAAGTAATCACAAGAGAATAATGCACAATATTTTAAAATCAAAAAGGTCTTTATAGGCTTGTAAGATTTTTGGTTGTAACAAAAAGAGTTTGGGGACTACAAAATTAGGATGGTTTGTAATTTGTTCAGGTTACTACCCTAACCATCCTAAATACCTAACCTAACCCTGACTGTAACTTAAAAAGTTTAACTAACAGAAACAAAGAAGTTTTCAAAAAGAAACTGTCCATGCTCAACACTGAGCATCATCTCATATCACTGCTCATCCCCAGGTGGGATGTCGAATCTCTGATCAGGCTGTGGCTCATCAAAAAGTGCGCGGTCGGCCTGAGAAATAGGCTCGCCGTCCATACGACGCCACATAACCCGGAGCTGGGCGGCCTGCCTCTCCATCATATCTGTCTGCCTGGCAAGCTGGGCGGACTGCCTATCGAGCTGGGCGGACTGCCTCTGCTGAATGTGTAGCAATGCCCTCAGTCTCTCTAGGATCTGAGTGAAACATCCCTGAGAACTGGCATCTGACGGAGCAGCTGGAGTCGGAGTCGGAGCTGGAGCAGGAGCAGGCTCTGATGGACCAGCGGTCTCAGCACGTGGCCTCTTCGGCCTAGCAGCCATACTCCTCGCAAGTGTAGTCGGGGTGATAGGACCCTCGCCCCATCGTAGTGGCTCATCGGAGACAACACCCGCACCCAATGCAAATGCAGTAATCATCTGGGGGTACGGCATGTTGCTCCGTGGCTGAGTGGCAATGAAGGTGCGTATCTCGCTGAAGATCAATGCCGCGATATCCATGGGGTGGTCGCTCAGAAACTCCAGCAATAGCCTCACCGACTCCACTGGTATCTGTGAATCTGTGCCTCTGGCCCTCAGATTGCAGTAGAGCAGCTTGTTCATAGCTGCGTACGATGGATGCATGTTCCCGGTCGTAAAGTACATCCCATCAAATAAACTCCGGTCCACACACACCGCATCGGCACACTGACTCTCTGTCAGCTGCAAGTAGGTGCTCTCTGCCGCTGTCTCAAGTGGACGCTCGCACCCCAGATAGGTAGCGATGTCGTCTATGGTGAATCTGACAGTGCGGCCCCCAACCTCTGCCTGCAGTGTCTCGGGCTGATCCTCGGCTGGGTGTGCTGTGGTGTAGAACTGGCGCACCACGCTAGCCATATACCCGGCTCCCTTCCTCAGCCAGGTGCTGAGGTGTCTATCCTGAAGGATCTCCACCAGTAGGCCCTCATATCGGAAGGCCTTCGGATCCACGTACCTCTCGACATTGAAGTTCCGCGACGAGAGGATCACTGGCCAGGGTCTAGCAGCTCGCCGGGTCGGTACTCTCCTCGACCCGGTCTCGGTCTCGGCATAACTCTCAAAGTCGCGAGACATGCGCGGCTCGCCTGTCTCGCCAATATCTGGCTGCTCATAAATGTACTCCTCTCGTGGCGGCTGGGCTGAAGACTGACCCCTATCAGATGGTCTCTGCACTGGCACAGGCTGCCACTCAGAATCTGAACTGTCGGGAGAGTCTGGCTGTGCTGGCTCCTGAAATGCCACGCCCTTCCGGCCGGTGGTCTTTTGGCGAACCATAGCTCTGTATATTTTTTTAGAACCACACGGCAGTAGATAGGAACATAGTTAGCAGTAGAATTTTTTCAGAGGCACTCAAATATATATTTTTTTTTCAATAATAGTAAGCAACACACAGCACAGCCAACTCATTTAACCCACATGACAATTCTTATTTTTAAATCCTATCAGGACTTGCCTAACATCCAGGCTATGTTCAATAACTCTTTTCATTACGTGCACCAATGCATGCATGCCCATGCATGCCATGCATTCCCATGCATAGCCTAACATCCAGGCTTATTTTCACAGCTCCACAGATTAACAACTCCACAGATTCAGTGTAACAAACGCAAGGACAAGTTTCATTATTATTTTAAACTCCAAAAACCTAATACTCTATTCTAACTTTTTACATGCAATAACCACGTAAACTAAGTCATGCTATGATAATTTACACAAAATTAAGCCAATTTAAGAAAAATTCAATTTTTTAGAATATGAACGGGTACTCACGTAGTATGGAAGGTGGAAAAGTCTCTGAAAAACCAACTGCCCTCGCCGAAATGTGAAGCTCGCGCAAAAATGCGTCAAAAATGGAACGCAGCAAATGTGAAAACTGATAGGGCAGAAATGTGGTATACTGCGCGAGGATCGCTATGGAATCGACCCTGCGCGAAATGGAGGCCTGGGGTGGTCGGAAAGTGAGCTTGAAGGTGAAGGGACACGGCGGCAATGGAGTTTTCAGGCGGAATAACGGTGGAAATGGACGGTTTTTCACGCGGGAAGCACTTAAAAAGCATATCTTCGCGATCTCTATCGATAGCGAACAGCCGCTATCGATAGCCAGTAGGTTCTGTCCCGCAGATATATTTTTTTGAATTTTTGAATGCCTCTATCGATAGCGCTTGTTTGGCTATCGATAGAGAAGTCAAAATTTTGACTTTTTCACAAATTTGGCTTATTTTGACCAAAATATCATACTAACTACTTATACCCTATTTACATGCATAAAAAAAACACCTCGATACCCATGGTTTGCTAAGTTATTGAAAAAAATTGGCAACTTTACGGCTCAAAATTGGGTACTACGGGGGTCCTAAACTCTAACAACAATTAACATGGCTCAACAACTCGAAAGAAATGGCCTTAAATCATTTTTCAAAAATGTGCACAATATTCTCAATTGATTAACAAGTTATTCGCATTCTAGCACACGCATGATTTGAACATTTATGCATAATATAACAGGAAAGCAATAACCAAGGATTTGATAGGATGAATATTTAAGTCCCAAGAAATAATCGAATGGTTCAAAATTTGCTTTAAATGTCATAAGTCTCCACTTTATAACAGGTTTTATCAAATACTCAAATTGCCAAGTATAAAGATTTAAACCAAGTTCGTGCATGTGCGAGATTGAATACAGGCTAATCACAGTAAAGTTATCAATTAATGTATAGAAAATAGACAACTAGAATTGATATAAATGAAAGAATAAACTCACATTGTAATACATGTTTATTTATCAAATTCTATACAATTAATCTTTACATATATCATACTGGTTTAACATGTACACAAGAATGATAAACAATGAATAGTGAATTTATTATGTATATACAAATTAAATGAACCAATAAATAAATCAATTATATTTAAATGCATAACATATTAACAGAAATATACAAACCCTCCCCAACTAGAAGTAAACATTGTCCTCAATGTTTAACCAAATGTTACGACTAGAAGAATGTATGAACAAGGGAATGGGTGGGTGGGACTAAGTTTAACGTCTTCAGCTAGACGAGAAATTCCTCATTTAATCAAACTGGTAGGTTGGGTCTTCCAAACTGAGAGACTCAATTACCAAACCATCCTGAATGCCCTCACTATCGGTAATACCCTCGATAAAAGGCTTAAGCCTTTGTCCATTCACAAAGAAGGACACACCAGTACGAGGGTTTTGAATTTCTACAGCACCGTGAGGAGTAACCCTAGTTACTACAAAAGGTCCATCCCAACGAGATCGAAGCTTACCAGGAAATAGCCTTAATTTAGAGTTAAACAGCCACACCTTCTGATTAGGTTCAAAAGATTTTCTGTTGATGTGTCTGTCATGAAACTCTTTCATTTTGGCTTTTGCAATTTTGGAATTCTCGTAAGCCTCACTCCTAATCTCTTCGAGCTCATTTAACTGAAGCTTGCGGTGAGAACCCGCTTCCTTCATTTCAAAGTTAAACTTCCTAATGGCCCAAAGTGCTTTATGCTCTAACTCGACCGGGAGATGACACGGTTTGCCATAGACTAGACGGTACGGAGACATACCAATAGGGGTTTTATAAGCAGTCCTATAGGCCCACAATGCGTCAGTTAAACGCAAGGACCAATCCTTTCGATCAGGCCTGACAGTTTTTTCTAAGATATGCTTTATTTCCCTATTTGAAACCTCCACTTGCCCGCTAGTCTGAGGATGGTAAGGGGTTGCAACTTTGTGAGTGATGGAATATTTAGCTACGAGAGTTGCAAAGGGTCGATTATTAAAATGTGACCCTCCATCACTGATGATGGCCCGTGGAAACCCAAACCTAGAGAAAATGTTCTCTTGGAGGAAATTCAGTACCACCTTGTGGTCATTGGTCTTAGTGGCTATGGCTTCTACCCATTTGGACACATAATCTACAGCCACTAAGATATATTCAAAGCCATGCGAAATAGGAAAAGGTCCCATGAAGTCGATGCCCCAAACATCGAAAATTTCGACGATCAAAATAGGGTTAAGAGGCATCATATCCCTTCTAGACATAGAACCCATTCTTTGGCAGTTTTGACAGGACTTACAGAAGTCCAATGCATCTTTGAATAATGTGGGCCAAAAGAACCCACACTGCAAGACTTTAGCGGCAGTCTTTTTCCCGCTAAAGTGTCCTCCACATGCTAGAGTGTGGCAGAACTTCAAAACGTCTTGCATTTCACCCTCAGGAATACACCTACGTATGACCTGGTCAGCACAGTACTTAAACAAGAGAGGATCTTCCCAATAATAATATTTTATTTGCGAAAAGAACCGATCCTTCTCTTGTTTCGACCAAAGAGATGGTACAAGGCCTGTGGCATGATAGTTCACTATATGAACATACCAGGGTAAGGTGGAATGAGTGACAGCAAAAAGCTGCTCATCAGGGAAAGAATCCCTAATAGGCGTAGGGTCACTCTCTTCTTCAACTACAATCCTAGAGAGGTGGTCAGCAACGACATTCTCAGACCCTTTCTTATCCCTAATCTCAAAATCGAATTCTTGCAATAAGAGAATCCACCTAATCAGCTTAGGCTTAGTCTCTTTTTTAGAGAGTAGGTACCGCAAGGCGGCATGGTCTGAGTACACAATAGTCTTCGATCCCCACAGATAGGATCGGAATTTATCTAGAGCAAAAACTACAGCAAGCATCTCTTTCTCAGTCGTAGTGTAATTTAACTGAGCCTCATTCAATGTTTTGCTTGCGTAGTAAATAACAAAAGGGGCCTTATCTACCCTCTGACCCAACACTGCCCCCACAGCATAATCGGAGGCATCACACATAAGCTCGAAAGGAAGTGACCAATCGGGAGCTCGCATGATCGGTGCCGAAATCAACATTAAGCGCAGTTTATTGAAGGACTCTATACAGGCTTTATCAAAGTTAAATTCTACATCCTTAGCTAGCAGATTACACATTGGTTTTGCTATTTTGCTAAAGTCTTTAATGAAACGCCTATAAAATCCTGCATGTCCAAGGAAGGACCGGATCTGCCTAACAGTAGTAGGAGGAGGTAGTTTTGCAATTAAGTCTACCTTAGCTTTGTCTACCTCTATCCCCTACTAGAAATGATATGCCCGAGCACAATGCCCTCACGAACCATAAAATGGCTCTTCTCCCAACTCAAAACAAGATTTGTCTCACAACATCTCTTAAGTACTTTTGAGAGATTAGAGAGGCATTCATCAAAAGAAGGACCGAAAACAGAAAAATCATCCATAAACACTTCCAGATAGTCTCCTATCATATCAGAAAAGATAGAAGTCATACACCTTTGGAACGTGCTCGGGGCATTGCATAAGCCAAAAGACATACGCCTAAATGCAAATGTCCCAAATGGACAGGTAAACGTTGTTTTCTCCTGATCCTCGGGGTAAACCGCTATTTGGTTGTACCCTGAATAACCATCTAGGAAGCAATAAAAGCTCTGCCCTGATAATCTCTCTAGAATTTGGTCAATATAAGGCAGAGGGAAGTGGTCTTTCCTAGTCTTGGAATTTAATTTCCTATAGTCTATGCAGACTCTCCAACCAGTGGTAGCTCTTGTAGGGACTAGAATACCCTCCTCATTAGCTATCACTGTTATTCCAGACTTCTTAGGAACCAGTTGAGTAGGGGAAACCCACTCACTATCTGAAATGGGGTAAATGATACCCGCATCCAGTAGTTTCAAAACTTCCTTCTTAACTACTTCCTTCATATTTGGATTTAATTTACGTTGGGCATCTCTAGAAGGATTCACACCTTCCTCTAGGTGAATACGGTGCTGGCAGATTGACGGGTCTATACCCTTTAAATCAGCAACCGACCATCCTATGGCTATTCTGTGCTCTTTCAAAATGGATAACAACTTACCTTCCTGTTCTAAATTTAATGAAGATGAAATTATCACAGGCAAGGTGTCGCTATCACCCAAAAATGCATACTTGAGATTAGCCGGCAGAGGCTTTAACTCAAGTTGCGGCGGAGACTCAAAAGACGTAGGAGAAGGGACACTGGCAATAGATGGAAGTGGCTCAACCCTAGGTCTCCATGGCAGCTTTTCTACAGAGGAGGCAGAATCTAAGACAAGATTTACCTCCATAAATGAGTGCTCCAAATCATGGTCCTCGAACCCAAAATAATTTAAACATGTTTCTAACGGGTCCTTGGAAAGAAGATACGGTGTAGCTTCCTCTACCACCGTATCAATGATGTCAACAAAAGAACAATCCTCAAAGTTATGAGGTTGATTAGCTGCACTATAAACCTGCAGCCTGGTTTTCATGTTACCAAAAGACACCTTCATAATGCCAGTCCTACAATGAAGGACTGCATTAGCAGTTGCTAGAAGAGGTCGTCCTATTATGACAGGGATTTGGGGCCTAGTGACATCAACAGGCTCCATATCTAGGACAGTGAAATCTGCAGGAAAGACGAACGAATCTATCTTAACCAAAACATCCTGCAGTATACCTCTAGGTACCTTTGTGGACCTATCAGCGAATTGAAGAATAGTAGGTGTGGTTTGGAGTGCTCCAAGCTCCATTTTGGCGTAAATTGAATATGGAAGAATATTCACGCTTGCGCCAAAATCAACTAACGCTCTATCAATGAAGTGGCTTCCTAAGAAGCAAGGTATAGTTGGCGTTCCTGGATCTTTTCTCTTAATTGGGGCTTGGAATTGACACACAGCACTAGCAATATCAACTGGAGCTATGGTTTTAGATAAATGCACTCGCTCCTTGCGTTGCTGTGTGCACATTTCCTTCAAAAATTTGGCATACGAAGGAATCTGTTTTATGGCATCTAGCAGAGGTAAATTAATATGGACACTTTTAAACACCTCTAACATATCCGACATGCTTGCCCCCTTCTTAGCTCTTCTCTCAGGCGCAATTAGCGCGGATGGAAATGGGGCTTTCGGCACGTACGATGCCACTGGATTGTCTATAGCTGCGGGAAAGTTATCCCTTGACGCTTCAGACTCTTTCTCAAATGCAGGCTCTCTCTCTATCTCCCTCTCTTTTTCTCTCTCTTTCTCTCTCTCTATCTCCCTCTCTATCTCTTTCTCTTTTTCTCCCACTTTATTATCTACCACCTTCCCACTACGCAAGACTGAAACAGCCTTAACTTCCTCATTAATATGTGGGTTCTGAGAAGTGGAACTCTCAGCTACAAAAGCTCCTTTGGGATTGGCAACAGCCTGACTCGGAAATTTCCCTTCCTCTCGGCGACTAAATGAAGCCGCTAGTTGACCCATTTGGGTTTCTAACTTTGAAATGGATTGGGAATGGGAATGAGTGAGTTGGGCTGAAGCCTCTAGGCTTTTCAGGGTAGCTAAGACTTGTTCCTCAAAACCAGGAGTTCTATGAGGTTGTGGTGGTGGTTGAGTCACAGCTTGACTCTGATACTGGGGTGCAGGTGCTTGAGGAGCACCATAACTGGGATACTGGGATTGCATCAATGGTGGTCTATAGGGTTGACTGATAGCAGGGTTACTGCTATATGGGGGTCTTGCAGGCTGACTAGGATTGGATCCTCTAGGCTGGCTTGACCACTGGAAATTGGGGTGAGTCTTCCACCCAGGGTTGTAAGTATTGGAATACGGATCATTCCTAGGTGGTGCATATCCTTGAGCAGCATTAACCTGCTCTTGGACAAACTCAGGGTACTGGCCTGCCATAGGACAATATGGGGTCTCGTGAGTGGGGTCAGTGCAAATATTGCACACCAAGTTGACAGGTTTCACATGGGCTTTTGAAGATTGCCCTTGTGCCGCGATTAATTGGTCAAGCTTTTGAGACAGAGCCTCAACTTGCTTATTTGCCAGAACTTGGGTGTCTACATCATAAATACCGCCCTTTTTGGGAGACGGTTTCTTTGCTAACGCATCATCACGGTTACCTAAAGACATTGAGGCCATGTGGAACGAATCCTCACTCAACGCTTCAAATAATGCCCACATTTCATCCTCACCTTTACTTAAAATGGCTCCCCCACAGGCAGATTTCACTGTCTGTGTGTCACCCTCTGTTAAACCTCTAACAAAAGACTCAATGATTTGCCACTTAGGTACATCATGATGAGGGCATAATCTAAGGAGTTCCTTCATTCTTTCCCAGGCTTCGTGGAAAGATTCCTGTTCATGTTGGACGAAGTTGGTTATACCTCGTCGCATCTGATGTGTTTTACCGACAGAGTAAAATCTAGACAGGAATAGCTTTTGAAGCTGTTCCCAAGTTGTGATAGGGACAGGGGTTTGGAGAGTACAAAGCCAGTGTTTGGCCTTGTCTTTCAGGGAAAACGGGAATAAAAACAATTTCAGGGATTCTGGATGGAACCCCTGAATTCTGATAGTAGAACAAATTCCTAAGAATTCCTGCAAATGGTCGTATGGGTTCTCTCTATCTAACCCATAGAACGTTGGAAGCATCTGAATGGTAGCATGCTTAATCTCATAGATGAGATTCTCTATGTGCGGGATTTGGATACAGGAGGGTGGATTAAAACTATTGGGCATGAAGTGATCCCTCAAAGTTTTAAGACCTGGTGGTGGTTGAATATTATCCGCTGGTAACATGGCAGTGTGTGCAGATGATTCAGCCATTTCAAATTGATGCGAAGGTACTGACTCACTAGACTGACTTTGAGAAGCCTTGACAGCTCTCAGAGTTCTTTCAATTTCTGAATCCAAAGGAATTACGTTGAAAGACAACGACCTTCTACCCCGCATATAATTGGTCTCCACAGCAAATCAAGGAATTACAATAAACAAATTGTGAGCAGATAATATTGAGCTTTTAATTTGTTATTTTAAGCGCGCGGGAGTGAAGCTCCCAATTCCTGATTTCAGCCACCTGTCGTTAGAGAAGAAAGAATAAAGAATAAATAATAATAATTATAATATCTAGATATTAACAGTATAGAGAATATATATGTAGTAATATGAACAGTATTTAATATTTACTACTTAAATTAAATCCCAAAAATTCTTTATAAATAAACCGTAGCTCCCCGGCAACGGCGCCAATTTTTGATCGACTCAGACGACGAGGGAGATTATTCCCCGTCAGTGATCAGAATTAATAATTTATAAACCGCGTGACAATTAATCTCAATTCGATTGTGATCAGTGAGCACGGGTGTCGAACCACTGGGAAGTGCAGGTTTATATTAAAAAGAATCTTTTAGATTCAATTCAAGCGGAAAGAATATTATCAATTAAAATGGTTGGTGGTAACTGCTCCGATTGGGTCGAAGCGAAAACAAAGTAATTTTAATAAAGCTTAGTAAAAATGCAGTTAAGTTGGTGGATTGAGCGGAACTTGGGTGAGAAGTCCATTTGAATATCAATTAAACAATTTATGTTTATAAAATCCTCACTACAGTAATTATGTATGGTGGTTCTTCCAACTACAAGAAGGAAGTCCCAAAAAGATTATGAATACAGGACCGGCAAGTTTATCCCCGAAAAGAATGGAGTATCGCTACCCACCTTAAATGAGGAATAAAGCATACTGGTTTGTATTCATACCAATAAAAACCATTGCATAATTATATAATTGCAATCACAGATATACAATTATATGATATTATATTCGGCAATAGTGTGCGGTAAAACCTTCACAACTATGCAATCACATAATACAAATAGAGGGATGTTTATAAAATAGGATTGTAAAATGAATCCAACTTCATCCTCACCCAAGCTTGGAGTATTAGCTACACATCACTGGAGGATAATATCCTTTATCCAGGCAAGCTTTTGGGGGTCACGGGATGGAAATTGAAATAAAAGCGGTAATTAATTGACTGAATAAATAAGGAAAATGACTGAAGTAAATAAAGAAAAGAAAAGACTAAAGTAAATACAGAAAAGAAAAGACTTAAATAAATAAAGAAAAAGGCAGAAAAAGTAAAGAACAGTTCTCAAGTGAGAACTGAGCCATGCATAAAAAGGAAAATAACAGAATCGGAAATACTGAAATTAAAGACTTAATCGGATAGAACAGTTCTCAAGTGAGAACTGAGCCAGGCATTGTAAAGAAAAATGACAGAATTGGAATTGACTGAAAATTGAAACTACCGATTGAAATGCGAAAATAAACTGTAACTTGCATTAAAATAAAGCAGAGTAATGATTCAGAGCTTAAG
This sequence comes from Hamamelis virginiana, assembly GCA_017140935.1. NCBI lineage: Eukaryota > Viridiplantae > Streptophyta > Magnoliopsida > Saxifragales > Hamamelidaceae > Hamamelis > Hamamelis virginiana. The sequence goes on along the minus strand of JAESVK010000912.1, from coordinate 93,671 downwards.
TCATGAACCCTCAAAACGTCGTCGTTACATTCCTATTTATAGAAGGAAAAGGTAAAAGACGCTACTGCCCTCAAAATATCTAAAAATATCTCTTTAGCCCGCAGCCGCCATTGTCTATCGATAGCGAAGGGTCGCTATCGATAGAAGTGCTATCGATAGCGAATCTTGGCTATCGATAGTCAAGGTCAAACTTTGACTTTCTTTGCAGATTTCAACGTCTGCTCTTTTGGTACTTCCCTCGGCTGCTTTGGATCGTCTTCGGACGTTCCTTTGATTCGAGATGCTCTTCAGGGCTTCATCGGTGACGACTTTATTTAATGGTAATCTGCACATATTTCTTAAAACAGAGATTAAACCCAATTGCACAGATATTCATGTAAAACACTATTTATTAAACAATTATATTTATAAGAGAACATCGAAATACCATAGTTGAATGGTATGATTGGGGTACAATCACCAGACCCATTATCAGTAATGGTTTTCAGCTAGGTGGTACAAAAAGGTGTCATTACCGATAATGCACATGTGCATTATCGGTAATGGGGTATTTTCGGCTTGGAAATCAATTAATATGTCTTCTTTTCTTCTCCCTTCTTAGTTACCCTTTCTCCTTGGGACTTTTCTTGGAATCTTAATACTAAAGCTGGGGTTTTGGGAATACCAAGGTTTGGTATTGAGCCTAGTTTGATCAAAATAGGAAACTGAAGTTGATATGTACTCTTTTTATCCTTTCTTTCAGATTTGGGAAGTCCTTGGGAGGATCATTACGCCACATAGCTCTTGCATTTGCATTTAGTCTTGGGAGGAGGTCTAATTTTGAGGTAAGAATATTCATATTCTTACTAATGCTGATAACGATATTTTGGGGTCGGTGCCCATATTGTGAACTTCGAGATTTCTACTTATAAACTCTGATGCATATATCATATTATTTACATGATTCCTATGTGGTTAGATTATACAAGAACGTCATTTTGCTTATGATGTGATGATTGCTATGCCATTGAATATTGATGTTTATGTTATGATTGAAATGGATATGATTGGGTTATGTGATGAATAGAAAAAGAGTTGAGACTACTCCTCTTTCGGTTCTGGATGAGACTACTCCCATACCAACGTGTTGAAAAGTGTATAGGCTGACTTATGAGATCAAATGTTATTTATATTGTGAATTCTTGGTATATCACTTGTGAATACTTGTATATCTTGAAACCACATATATGTTTACAAACCTGCTCATAAATGATTATATGCATCATGGTTATCATTGTTAATGATAATTATATTCCTACCGAGCATTCAAACACTCACAGCTGTCTTTCATACAGCAGATTCACAAAGTAATAGAGCAGAATCTCCAGAGCAAGGTGTTTTTTCTACAGTACTTGGTTGGATAGTTTTCTGGGCGTTGCTATTACGAAATAGGTAGCTGTTGTTTGTTAGTGGAACGTTAACTTTCCGTACTTTATTTATTACTTAACCTATGTGTCAGGGATGTTGTCACTTTACTATGCATTGACATATATTAATACTTACTGCATTTAGTGTATCAGGGACATATGTCATATCATGCTTGTTATGTACATATTTCTTTATGCCTGAGTATGGAAATATTTATGAGTATATCAGATTGTATCTCCGTTTGGACACTTGTCGACCTACCCAGGACGGTCGGCATTAACGTCAGATTGGGGCGTTACAACACTACAAAGAAAACATAAACAAAACAAAACATAAAAGTACCCAAACAAAATAAAACAACTAAACTTAACCCACAATAACAAAAACATTGTGCCAACCATGAGAAGCAGAAGAATCTCTTACGTTCGTAGAAAATGGGGGAATGATAGGCCTTGAGGGTTTTGCTTATTACAACTTCTTCTTCTTTTTTCTCTTTCATTTTTTTTTTCAAGATTGCATTATTCAACCCTTTCATCGTTAACATTACAAACTCCATTTCCCTTCAAATAATAATCTGCCCAAACTAAAATTTGGCACAAACAATACTGAAACACAAATGTACAAAACTAAACAACTTTAACAACACTACACAAATCATCCAAGACCTAAACCACCTAATCTCTACCCTTGGGCTTCCTAAGCTGGCCAAGAAAAGGAAACTTGAAGGCTCAAAATTAGGTGATAGCGGCAACATAACAAGAAAGAATTTAGGCTCAAATAGTCAAAGAAGGGCTATGATCATTTTCCATGAATCAAAAATGTGTATACAATGCGCAACAAAACCATCTTTCATGCATATGCTAAACAAATGGTGTAAACAATGGGAACGATGGTAATGGAACGAAAAAGAAAAGACAAAAATACAAAGACACATGAAAAGAACACAAAAAGTGCAAATAAGAACTAAGAAACTTAAGCAAGGCATTCTTTGATTCAAAATGCATCATAAATGATTTGTGCATGTGCAATAATAAGAAATAACCTACACAAAAGTATATGCACAAAATAAGTCGTAACTCAAAGATTTACAAATTCACATAGACATACACACATTGAAACAGGTTCAAAAACATAAAGTAACTAGGGGAATGACTGAAAAATCGAAAAAAAACTAAACAAAAACTTCCTAAATGTGAACAAAAATACCCTTTACATGTTTGAACAACAAGTGTGAGCCTCTTCCCCTAACTTGAAATGTGCATTGTCCTCAATGCATGCAATGATAAGCATTAAAGACACAAGGAAAAGGAGAGAAGGAACAAAATCACTTGTATGTGTTTGTCAAGATTTCCTCAATTACCTATGACATGGGTTAGAATGCTCACAATAACAAGAAATGAAAATTTAACAAGAAAAAGAACAAAAAGAACAAAATAAAAAAAGTAAAATCTACTATGAACAAGCTACTAGGAAGAAATCCTATCCACCAGGATAAAAAAATAGTTATAATGTGCTCCCTCTTCTCCAAACCCTTCTCAATTGAGTCTCCAAGTGTAGAGAACTCAATCAGGAAGTTGTGAGCAATTTCTTCCACCATGTCCTTATGAATGTCATTTGTATTTCTTTGAAAAACTTCATTTTCACATGATGTGGCAAATTTTAGAATATAGGGCATTGGAATCAAGTCAAGCTTGTGTGGTTTGGATATTAGGGATGAAAACTCCTCTTTAAGAGAGGGAGGGGATAACTCCTCAAACCTAGATGGTGCCCACTCTTTTGTTTCCAACACATCACTTATCTTTACCTCAACAACATTAGTCTTTAAAACCTAAGACTCATCACACCCTCTAGGATTCACAATTGACTCACTAGGAAAGTCATTTAAAACATCATTTTCAACATTCCTAGTATGAGTGATTTCTTGGAAATGATTTATATGATCATTGATGTCATTAGAAACTTTATCACTTTGTTGAACTTGAAAATTTTTTTGTGGTTGTGGAGGAAAGTCATCCTCTTGTTGAAGCACAACCAATGAGTACGTCAACTCAATAAGTTGGTTCCTAATTTCATAAATAGCTTGGGTCTGTTGAATAAATTGGGTTCTAATATGCTCATTCAAATCAATTTGACTTTGCATGAATTGTTGCAAAGTGTCCTCCAAGCTCTCATGAAATGGTTAGTCCATTTCATTAGGTGGTGGGGCATAACTTTGGTTTGAGTATGAGTCAAACCCTTGAAATTCTTGACCCATAATAGTAGGGTGATTAACCATCGTACTCATAGTTTGGTTGGTCTTTAGAGGGATAGTAACCATGTGGCTCTTGAGGATTAACCTTATAACCATTGCTCCAATCAAAAGTAGGGTGATCTTGCCACCCATGATTATATGTGTTGGAAGATGGAGAGTTATAAGGGTTTTTTTGTTGATTAAGAGCATTGAGTGCTCAAGGATGGTTGCTTTGAAAGCTGGAAGGTATGGACAAACACTAATGGAATGCCCATATATCTCACAGATTTTACATGCCTCCTTAACATTGTCTATGTAATGGTATGAATTTTCATATGTGGTCTCATGGAATTGGGTTAACAACCACAACAAATTAGTCTCATACGAAGTACTTGCCCGTTGGATTAAATAATCCTTAATAGTCATTGCTTGGGGAGGATTGTTATTGCTCATTGTACTATAGAAATGTGCATACATGTCCTCGCTCTTTACCAAATAAGGGTAATGGTAATAATCTCATTGCATTAGATGGGTTGGTCTTGGAAAAACTTTTTTTTTTTAAAGTTAAAAAACAGCTACACTACTTTTAAAACAAATATTTACTCACAGAGTAAGAAGAACTTACCGGACTTGTAATGCAATTACAAGTTACCACTAACTCTTCTTTAAATTCAAACTTGAACTTGCGCCAATCCCCGGCAACGGCGCTAGAAATGCTTGACGTTCAGAGTTATAGTGCAATCCCAAGCATAGGATCTATCATTGTCAAGCATAGTAATTCATGGGAGTACCCATTGTTATCTCAATAGGGATTGGATGTGAAGTCAATGCTTTTGCCCAAAGAATGTAAATAAAGTGTAAAATCAATGGGGTTTGTGTGTGAGTAGTGTAGAGAACTAACTAAACTAACTAACATAAAAGAAAAGACAATAAAATGTAAATGGTTGGATTCTTGGGTTTCATTACATCCACAATTAGGGAACATGAATTCTCACAAGGATTTCTCATCTAGGATCCATTGAAGAATGGTTTTTGATAGAAGATTTAACTATTAAAGCATTTGGAAAGGAATTCTCATCTAGCATCCATTGAAGAATGGTCTTTGATGGAAGATTTAACAATAAAATCATAATGGTGTTAAATGGAAGTAAATACTCTCTTAGGCATTTCATCAAACACTTAGAGTGCATATGAATATCAAGAACTATATGTGCCAAGGCTTATTCGTCTACAAGTAGTTAAGATAAAATAACATCTCAAGCTCTACATGTGCCAATGTTTACTTGTCTACATATAGTCAAGATAATGCCAAAGGTCTCCCTAGGATGATAGGGATTTGGGCTTTAGAATTATGCACAGGTTCTATGTCAAGAACAATAAAATCTACAGGGAAAACAAACGACTCAATCTTGACAAGAACATCCTTTAGAATTTCCCTAGGCACCTTGGTTGACTTATCAGCAAATTGAAGCATGGTAGGATTGAAAGGGATTCGATATAATTAGATTCGCAACGGAAGACATAAAACAAAATTTTTTACAAGGAATGAATCCATCATCAAAATCCAGCAGGAATTCAAACAAGCATAGAGTCACAAGAATATAAAACAAGAATGTATATTTAACAAACTTAAATAATATTTACTTGGTTGCCTTTTGATTTAGCGATCGTCGAATTCGAGCTTCAAACTGATGAAGCCTCCAAAAGTATCCAGACGAGCACAACACCTTTAGAACCCTTGCAACTTTCAACTCTTGAAGATAAGCAAGCTAGAGAGGCTAGTGGAATTAGGCTAGGAGAGAGAGGGAAGGCCCTAGGGTTTCTCCTTCTAATCTTAGCATCTACTTGATGATGGCTAGGGTTGCTTAATGCTAGCTTGACCCATCACCTCATATTTATAGTAAAAGTTCCCTTTATTTGCTATTTGATCCCTCCCTTTTTAACAATTAATAATAAGGATCAAATTAACAATAAATAAGAATATGCACCTCTCTTTAATTCTAAAGACTCACTTATGCCCTATTGTGTGTGACCCTTTGGGTTCACCCCAACCTATCAGTGGACAGGGACATCTCAATGTCTCCCAAATAGTAACTTTTTATTTTAAGGTTCAATTGGAACGATTCCAATTATGCCCTCATTGATAACACTTTACTAATAGGCTTTCACTAGTCATGAGTGACGTCTAGCAATGTGTCATGACGTGCCCTAGGTGCGGGTGAATAGAAGAACTATGTGAACCCTTCTTGTTACTTAATCTTTTATCCCCTAATGTCACTGTTAAGATAATCAGGGTATGGATTTAAGTCAAAACCCTTATCTTAACATCTTGTCATATGTTCTTCAAAATATAATCTCAATGAGATGAACTCTATGAAACACTTTCACAGTTCACCTATTACTCTAGCTAGAGATTCATATTGAGAGTTACCTTTGAGAACTGACCCTGACATTCTCTTTCATAATAATGAGAATGATGATTCCTTATTGACTACTCATCTATCTCCATGCATAACTTATTAGAGCCAATGAGTATCGATTACATCCTTAGGGTTAAGGCTGTACAAGATTTTATCAAACCCTAACAATTCAAGCACAAGACAGATATGGTGTCTCAGGTCTAAGGACTACCAAACAAATAGACGTAACATAAGAATATTCCTTTGATTTAATCTCCATAGGAATATTCTAGCAAACAAATAGACGTAACATAAGAATATTCCTTTGATTTAATCTCCATAGGAATATTCTAGCAGATCAAATTCAGTGTACATGTTCTCTAACATGCACCCACAGATTAACTTAAGTGTCAATACACTGATAGGAAAGACTACTTATCCTCCCAATTGATTTAGTTTAAATCTGTGCTACTCTTTATGGTTTATAAAATGTCATCTTTAATAAACCTATGAGCAGGAACTCTTTTAGAATAAATGTGTATGAGAAATATAAGTCTCCCTATCTCAATTATCTTAGATATATATTTGTCTTATCATTTATTCATGGACATTATCATATATATAATTAAATATATATACGACAAGTAATTCCTTCTAATTAATATAATATGAAATAGACATGCCCTTTAGGATTGGTTTTTAGGGCATACCTCTAACAAGGATTAGGCTGAAGCTCTCCAAGTTCCATTTTCTCATACACAGAGTATAGAAGAATATTCACACTCGCCCCAAAATCGACTAAGGCCCTATCTATAAAATGGGTTCCTAAGAAGCATGGAATAATATGAGTACCACGGTCCTTACACTTAAGGGGGAGGTGATGCTGCACAACAGCACTGGCCACTTCAGAAAGGACTACTAACCTAGCAAAATGTGCACTCTCTTTGTGCTGTTAAGTACACAAGTCCTTTAGAAATTTAGTACATGAAGCGATCTGCTTAATTGCATCTAAGAGTGGTAAATTGATATGCACTTGTTTAAACACTCCTAACATCTCACTCAAAGATGCTCCATTCTTTTTCCCTTTAATAGGAGCAACTAATGACAAAAAGGGAATGAAGTTTTGGGCACATAGGATGCCAATGGAGCATTAGACTTGGAGGAAAAGTTATCCCTCTTTGGTTCCACCTCTACCTTCTTCCCTTTCTCAATCTTCTCCACATCTTTCTCACTCTTTTTCCCTACCTTGGAAACTCTAGACTTAGTCTCCACCTCACTCTCACTAGACCTCCCCTAACTTTATTGTCTACTACTCTCCTACTCCTCAAAGTGGTAATGGCTTTCACCTCCTCATGGTATTGAGAGTCTTGTGAGGAAGAACTCTTGGCCACATGTACTCCCTTAGGGTTATAGACGAGTTGATTAGGAAGGCTACCATCTTTTCACCGACTTAGAGTAGTCGCGATTTGCCCCATTTGTGTCTCTAACTTAGCTATGGATTGGGAGTGAGAGTGAAAGATGGCCTTTACATATTCATGGTTCCCATAATTAGTATTAGAAGATCTAACACTATGTTGACCTTGGGGATTTTGCAAAGGTTGAGAGGGAAATTTCTCTTTTTCCAAATTAATCCCATAACATACCAATTATATGTAAATTATGGAAATATAGTTCAAGATCTAAAACTTAGGCTCTGATACCACATGTAATATTCTATTATGTCGTTACATGATTAACAACTAGATTAAGCCTAAGAAACATAAAGATCATGAATTAAAAATAATGCGGAATTCAATAAACATACTGACGTACCCGGATCCATAATACTAACTTCGCACGATCAATCTCCTTTGATTGAAAGTTTTTGATCTTAATGGAAATTGGTTTCTCTCTCTTAGCCCTCTTTCAGATATGTTTGATTCAGTTATTTCGAATGGGTAGGCTGAATCCCTTTTATAGGCAGAGAGAGGACCAGTTTCCAAATCTCATTATAACTCCACTACCCATCAAAGTTGTAATTTAGAAAACTACTTTTTTATTGGCCAATCTCTACTTAGATAAATAAGGATAGGTATCCTATTAAACCTATAACTTATCAGATATGTCATTTACTCATTTATCATGTGGCCCACTTAATAGATAAATATAAAATTTATCTTACAACTGTGGGTGACTCTCAAGGATGTGGTGTATAGGAAGACCCTGCTTTGGCCAAAGACCTCAGTAGGAAGGCAATTAAATTATCAAGTTGGGCAGTTGAATCTGAGGAAGGATAAGTCTTTCTGACTAGAATATTCAATGAAGGGACGCTTGGGTTAGAAAGCATTTATCGGAGAAAATTTAACGAGAATGATGCCATTAATGCTGAATATATCTTCCCGTAGTGAACATTATGTCAACAGTCAAGATGTAAACGGTAATTGAAGATCAGGATGATGATAATGGAGTAAAGTTTGGATATCATCCTTCATCTTTCTTCACATATAATGCCTTATATGTTTTGCAAATCATTTCTTATTTTCATGATCAATGATTTTTAGTTATGTATGGATGATATCTCACAGCTGCCGATGGAATAGTAGAGTACAAGCAATCCTATGTATCCAACTGAAGAATGGTATCAGGGTTCTTTTCGTTGGGGTACAGCTGTGGTAAATGGCTGGAATTTTTGTTTGTTAATTTTTAAACCGACTCTTTTGCATTCTTTCTTGCTGTTGTCATCAGCGTAATACAATTTAATTTGCCATTATTAGCTTTTATTAACAAGTCTTTCTTGTTGGGAATTGTTTAGGCAACGGATGAAACATGTTTGATGGATGATTATTCATCATTTTAAATTTGACCATATGAAGAATTGGATATAGACACTAGCCTGCTGTTTGATTTCTAGGAATCAAGTATTGGCGGAGGCCTACAATTTCCACAAGTTCCATGCGCATGCAATTATATGCTAAGGATTTGCCAAAGAGTACTGGAAATTGTCATAGTCCTACAGATTTCTCTCAAGCAAGTGCACTTGTCCAAGTGGATTTAGTCAGCTTTTAATTCAAAAGGAAGACCTGTTGAGGTTTGGATGTATCTTGGGTACGTTATCACTGGCTCTCTTAAAGCAGGTGCTGTCAAATGCTAATTATACCACCAAGTCAGTTAATGGAACCTACAGATCGATTGGAAAAGATTGATTTCTTATGGAGGGGTTTTGGCTTTTATGAGAGTGGTATATGGATTATGTTTATATGTTAGAAGTCGTTGCATCTGTTTACTTCTATAGCTGAATAATTAGGGTTTTGGCTTTTATGAGAATGGAATATGGGTTAGGTTTATATGTTAGAGGTCGTTGCATCTGTTTACTTCTCTAGCTGAATGGTGGTTTGGGAATAGAAGTTTATCCGCAACACCCACCCTACCGAAAAGAAAAAATCCAGAGCAAAAATGATAAAGACTTGCATGTTCACATTGGATGGCCATGTAATAACTAGAGAATGTTGAGAGAAATGCAAATTGGAAAAAATTGTCTCTTCATGCTGTCCAAAAACTCCATAAAAGAGAGGTACCAACATATAGGAATTGAAGGGCAATTATGAGTGCAAAAATTAACCTGGTGAAGATTATTAGAGTGTGAAATTTAGGTGTTATAGTTGAGATATAATCTTCCACTTTAATATATATATATATATATGTTGTGAACCATTCGAGTCGGACACTATTTTGGTGGCTATTGACGTTGCAAATTGAAAAGAGCAAGACTCTCAAACCGGGACTGGAAGATAGAATTTTGCATACAAAGACTACCTCAGCTCTAATATCATTGACAGCGTAAATATTTACCAGTAAACCTGGCCAAAGCTTTTCTCACATCAGTCAATGATGGACAGTTCAGCAACCTCAGCACACTGAAGAGACATTTCTTCCACAGCTAACCCAAAAGATGGGGAGGAGAAATAAAAGTGCAAGAAAAGCTCTTTATCCAATTATGGTATGTGTGCTGCATTAATCATATGATAGCCCACAATTAGCTCTCAGCAAAGGGAAAAGAAATTTCAAATTCTAAACTGGATAACTTGTAATAAAAGCACAAAGAAGTGTGTATTGCTCATGGAGGCAATTCTTAAGGTTTGAGGTCTCTTACAATTGATATAAACCCAGCTTACAAATACAATGCTACTGATTGCCAAATAAAGGATCATCCAGAAAACTACGTACAAGAAATGTCACTTCCATTAAAATAGATTCCAGCTAATATAGAAGTAGAAGCGATCACATTAAATCACAAATTAAGAGTTTCTTGCAGAACTACTACTGCTGAACATCAAACTGCTAGCTAATACAGTAGAAAGTAATGCCCAAAATGGGATTCTGATTTTGCAAGCCATTGCACAAAAGTAATTCATCGCAGAACCAGACAATCATGAGGCAAATGTGGGGCAACCCGAGATGCAGGAGGTTTATAAGGGGCTCCTTCCTCCTGATTCATGTTACTTTCTTTCATATCCTGGTCCCGCAAACTAGTCGCTTCCAAAATATAAGCTTTCACCTCTTGGAACCTCTCCTCTGAAAGAGAAACCTCAGCAAGAAGTCTCCATGCATACTCCTCTGATGCATCTTCATAATCCTTCTTTCTCTTCAGCACTATGTGTCCACTGATCTCCCACACAGCGGGATTTACTTGAGTGTCCAGAAGCTCCTGTCTTACCTCTCCAAGGGCTTGTTTCTCCGCATAACACTGACCATTCATCAAAAGCAATCAACTTTCTCTTACCAACCCAAACGTAGATAATATGATTAAGATAAACTAGCATCAAATTACTTGATCAATGAATTGAGCTCTAGTCAAAATAAATTGGGTCAGTCATGACCCATTATAACCAACAAACTCAAGTTAACCTCCAACACGTTAACTCCGGCCAATTGCAGGAGCAGCAAAACTTTCACAACTACTGTTATTGGCAAAGCTTTCACAAGCAACCATTGGCAAGTTCCCATTATCACCAACCAAGGGATACACCCATTTTTAGACATATACAGTGCTGCAACATAGTTGAATATGGGCTCCAATATTCAGGCATAAAGTCGGCATCGGAAGAATCAGAATTGGGAATGAACTAAATTAGGTAGATAGGTGCTACTGAGTTAATAATGTCTATAATAAATTTTAATGTAATATATATTACAAGAATATTAGAAGTTGATATTTCTAACATAATGTAAATTACAACTATAGAAGTTGGTACTAAAAAATGCTGCATGGCAACAAGAAATATTGGTGAAGTTAACTTATGCTTAATCAATGAAGGTGGTATTGGGGAAATCAATCCCAAGAAACAACACAATATCAAATTCAGCCCTTCTTGTAAAAATAATTTGTTTCCAGTCACAATTAAGTGCCAGCTATGTATCTGTTTTAATAACCCAAGTGCCCTCATAATGTAACTTTTCCATAATACAAAGATAAAGTTAAGTATTCAACCACCGAAAGTAACAGTGGCAGCATGTATAATAAGAAAAGAAAAACTACCTGAGGGAACAAAAAGATACTTTTCCCACAATCTGCAATGAGGATATTGTAAGGAATGTTGTTATTTTGGAGACAAATGCAAGCATTAGCAACAGCATCAGAAAGATCCCGCATTGAATTTCCACCATTAAAAACAAGGCCTTTCACTGGATAATTCAACAGCTGTGAAACTGTCACCCCACCATCAGGCAGCCCATTCACTGTCATTATTCTTTGAGTCGGGGCTTTCTCAACTGGGAAGGGCAACGCTAAGTAATATGCCTACAGTATGTTAAAAATATAAATGATCACTAACTCCCAAGTCCCAAGAATAACCGGAATAACAAAAAAGATCAATGCAAGATAAATTAAGGAGATATTTAACTACCTGGAAGTGGAGATGATTAATAGTGGCAAAAGCACCCAAACTGTTGTAACCCAATCTAAAGAAGGGATCTGCTGCTTTGTTAGCCATATAAAGAGCAAGCAAGAAGCTCTCATGATCAATCCTCTGAGGCAAGCAATCCAGAACACGTGGTATTAGAAGCACATGTCCATACTCAATTGGGCTAACCTGTCAATCAAAATTCAGTCCTATAAGCCAGAACAGGAAAAATCTTACAATGAATATATGTATAATTCTATCTAATAGGAGTAATCAAATTGGCTTACATTAATGGCAACAACGCTGGGAGAGTTCAAATCAGCCATGACTGGTGCACTGGAGAAGAAATGGGTTTTGTTGTCATTGCTTTGTTCAAACCTGAAAAGCACTTCTTCTTGGCCAACTTTGGTGAAATTGAACTTCTTTTCATCGAAGGGCTGAAGAACCTGGTCAACCCGGAACTCAGTGGGTCGTTTCTTCAGGTGCCGCCCCTCATTCAGCTGCGCTATAAAACCATAGCTCCCATAAGTAACCCTCGTCTCACAGGTGGTTACGTCATACCGAAACAGCCCTTGGCTCATTCGATCCTCTCAATGTCCCAGCAACAAATTCAGTAAACCTACATGTTCTTTCTCGGATGAATTTACAACCCCATCTTCAAATGAATCATCCCCACCTTTCTTGAATGCATATAGGGGAAGCTTTGATACTACAACCATCATCAGTTCAATACACAACCAAAAATTCTCAAAGGAAAACAGGAAGTAAACAAGGGAAAAAAATAAAAAAAATAAAAAACAAGCAAAGGCTTAGTTTTTTTCGTTGGAAAATATTTAAACTAAACCAAACTCAACTCAATAAAGTCTTTAACCCCAATTCCATGAGATTAACTACATAAATCTATTTTTTTCCATTCAGCTCTATTAAGGGCTGTATCCTTAGTTAATCCCTAGCATAGATGTCCTTTCTCATTAGCTCTAATCATAGAAAACAAATGAGAATAAGAAGCAAAAAAAGAAAAGACATATAATAATTAGTATAGGGGTATATTTCGATGTTTTCCCTTTGTTTAGAATGGGGGGAGATTTTACTTATAGTTTATGTGGATGGCAGGGAAAGATTTTACTTCTTGTTGATGTGGATGACATCATTATCACTCAAGATGACCAACTTGGAATAGGGAAATTGAAACTTTTTGCACCCTAAACTCCAAACCAAAGACTTGGGGAATCTATATTATTTTCTAGTGTTTGAAGTTGCACAGTCCATGGAAAGTATCGGTCTCTCATAGAGAAAGTATGTGTTAGATATTTTGAAGGAAACTAGTATTTTAGGAACTAAACCTGTGGAGACTCACATGGATCCCAATGTAAAGTTAAGTTGCGAGCATGGAAAATTGACGTTAGATCTAGAGAAATATCGTCATTTGGTAGGCAAATTAAATTACTTCACTATCGTTCATCTGGATATATTATTAACTGTTAGTGTTGTGAGCCAATTTATGGTGGCCCCTCCATCCCACATCAGGAGTATGTCATCCGGATAGTATGATATCTTAAAGCTCATTTTGGCCATGGTTTATTATACAAGAATAATGGACATCTTAGGGTGGAAGGCTTCACTACTGATTGGGTACAATCTCTATCTGATAGGAATCCACAACTGTGTATTACATTTTTAGAAGAGAATTGGATCACATGGAAAACTAAGAAGAAAAGAGATGTTGCTAGATCTAGTGCAGCAGCCGAATAGAGCTATAACCCATACATCATAGGAACTTTCATGGATTAAGCACATTCTATTAGAACTTGGATTTGAAGTTCAATTGCCTATTACGATGTCTTATGATAACCAAGCTGCTATTCATACTACTCGAACCCAATGTTTCATGAGAAGATAAAACATATTGAAGTTGATTGCCGTCTAGATCGTGAGAAAGTGGACAATGACTTAATTGTGACTCCTTATATTTCAAATCAAGATCAATTTGCCGATATCTTTAATAAGTCCTTATCTTAAGCTTGATTAAATTTCTTATGAAGTTGTGACTATGTGATACATACTCTCCAACTTGAGAGGGAGTGTTGTGATATATGTTAGTAGTATAGAGGAATTTTTGGCTATACATGTTTCTTTTTTATCTTTATATAAACTAGAAAAAAAGCACATACAAAATGCATGGGATGAAAAAATATCAAAGAAGGTTCACTTTTAAAGCATCCATGACCAAAGAAACATATATAAGACTAAAGAATTTACTGCCATGTTAATTATGCGTGTACAAATTCTCTAATATATCTCATTGCATTCGTGTATTCTATATGTACCTTCACTATCTCGTAGCCAAGTAGATCAATTGAAGAAGGTAAAAGAAACACACAATTCTATTTGAGTACAATCGTAGATCCAATATAATATAGATTATATACATGTGTGAGAGAGAGAGAGAACAAAGAGATGGGAGGGTAACTTTATAAGAAAATGTGTAATCTTCTTCCTAGGGGTATAGTCATTATATAGATATGAAGGGATAGGTATGGTGATTGCTTAGTGGCAATGCAAATAACCACCAAGAAAATTATGAAAGGGTGCATTGGTTGAATATATAAGAATTAGTTAATACTTTGAAAGGATGCATTGGTTCAATATAAAATATAAAAGAATTATAAAAGGATATTTTGGGGAGCCGTGAAATTGAAATTTGTGTTAACCTTTGGTAGATGAGTATTTTGAGATGAATAATTAAATAAATGTATATAAAAAATAAATTTGCTTTTACTTTTACATAGTACTATGATATGATAGTATGATAGTATGATATGATAAGGTTTAGTGATTTATTGGTTAATTAACCAAAAACCCAATTATACCATATTCCACTACAAAACTATTTGGCTCAGTTATGGTGAGGTTTTAAAAATTTAGAAACCAAAACAATAGTATAAAAACTAAAAGTTCAAATTTAAATTTATTTCCCTTTCCTAAATTTTCTCAGCAACCAAAAGGAGGCTTAAACTTCTTAGGGTTATCTACAATTTAGTACCTCGAACTTTGGGGTAATTTCAATTCAGGGCCTAAACTTTTAATTTGATCAATTGAGGACAAATTTTTAAAAACTTGTTTCACCGACAAAAACTGGAATCTTAACATTTTCTAAGGCAGATTAACGCAATAGTGCTTGGATACTCTCAACTGTTTCTTCCTCAACTACGTAAATGTTAAGATTTCAAGCACCGTTGCTTAATCTGCCCTAAAAAATGTTAAGATTTGTTCTAATCTATTAGCTTTAACTCCCAAATTGAAACCATTATTTAGTCACATGAGGATCATGTTAATGGTTTGTGCGGAAAATAACTGTCATAGGCCAGGTAGGATACACGTAGGCTCCAACTACGATCAGGGACAAAGCCAGAAATTCGGGTGAGAAGGGGCGAATTTTAATTGATTGTTAATAGTTTATCCCAATTTAAAAAATCGAGAATGTTAATTTGTTCATTTTTTTTATCCGATTAGTTTGAGGTAGAAAAAAATTGCAAAAAATTATAATCCATTGATATTTGATAAACAATATTCAATACATTTACAATTGTCCTCAATGGGGTCCTATATTTTGAAAGCGTTTTATGATAGCATCATTAAAGCATCTCCAATACATTCATGACATTTAGTGTGCTAATGCCAAAATTTGGCGCTTCAAATGGCATCGATATCAAATTTTGGCACATATGTGCTTTAAAACATTAATGTTGTATTTTGGCATTTCTCATTTTTGAAGGAAAAATATGACTTGGCACAAGTGCCAAATTTGGTAGCCCTACGTGTCATGCATTATCAAAATTTGGCATCTCAAGTGGCACATCATTGGAGCATCTTATTTGGGTGCCAATACCAAATTTTGGTAATGGCAGTTCAAATGGCATACCTTTGGAGATGTTCTTATCAATACCATCAAATGTCATTATCTCAATAAATACAACCAAGCTATCATCAATGAAGCTATTAAGGATTTGCCTAATAATTCTTGTAATGGAAAATCAAACCTGAACTCTATTTTCCAAATATATAACAACAAATTAAAAAACAAAAGGGAAAAGAAGGTAAAATGGAAGGGGTCAAAAATAATTGAGGGGCAGATTCAAGATTTTTATAATTTATAGAGTATAAAATTGATTTTTTAAAAAAAAAAAAAATTTGAGGAGGGGCAATTGCCACCCCTCAACTACACATGGCTTCGTCCATGACTAGGATACCACGTGAAGCATAGATGGAGTCACCGTTACTTATGCAAACGACATTCAAGTTTTGTCCTACATTGAAATAAGTTCTAAAAAATTTGTCCTAAATTCATCAAATTAAAAGTTCAGGTCTTGGATTGAAATTACCCCCAAAGTTCGAGTTACTAAACTATAGATAACCCAAGTGCCTTTACACCAGAAGTTTTCCCAATGTTCAAGGTAATACTCCTTTTTCCTAATAGCCTGACAAATTCATTTGCCTTTACACCAGAAGTTTTCTTTTTCCCAAGAAAACTTTTCTGCAAAAAAAAAATAAAATAATAAATAACCATTCCCGAATTCAACTTGAAGTTCTTCTCATTCACAAGAAAACTCTATCAATCTTGAGAGAGTTGGGGAGAAGAGAAGAGAAGAGAAAAATTTTAAAATTCTCTTGTTTGGCAAACCAAAATAGGAAAAAGAGGGAAGGGAGGGGGAGAGAAAGTGGAGAGAAAGTGGGAAGAAAAGAGCCCAAAAATCTCTCTCTCAAAATTGAGGAGATTTGGAGAGGAGAAGAGAAAAGAAAGCCGATCCACATTATTTTACTTTGCCCATTCTCTAACTTGTTTAATTTTTATTTCTTTCTTATGTAAGTAAGGGCAATATTGAAATTTACACCTTAAAATCTAATCTTATCTTCTCTTCTCTTCTCTTCTCTTATAAAAGCTATCCAATCAGCTCTTCTCTTCTCTCCAATTCTCTCAATCCAAACATAGTGTAAATGTCAAATAATTCCGCTAAAAACAAACGGAGCCACAATACCAAATTGAAAGTGCAAGGCCAACTACAAAATTAAAAAGCTTAAAACTTTGAAGAAATGTACCAGGTAGGCAGCATCCTCCAAGGCAGTTTTGTCCACACCCTAGGGTTTCTGAAACCTCCTCCTGGTAGTTAGAAACTACAGTCGGAACCCTCTTGATTGTCAACATCTTTTTTTTTTTCTTATATCAATCACAACAAAACCCACAAGGATTGACAAATAGCGCGTACGATTCACAAATTTATATATTATGTCTGCATACATACATACATATATAGAGAGAGAGAGTGAGAAAATCAGTGGCCGCCGCAGGAGAGGAAGAGGAGATCGGAGGGGCAACCACCGTCGGAAGGGAGGGCACCCCTACCACCGTGAGGGGAAGGGTTTCGTTTATAGTCGACCGTATTCTTCTTCTTCTGATATTGATGATAAACTTGTATTAGGGTTTTCTGATTCGGAGAGTGATTGTGGTGGAAGTTCCACCGGTGGGATCCAAGCAACGCCGTGTTTGGGAACTGAATCGAATTCCTACCAAAATGGCAAATACTATCTGGCTTTACCGCTTCTATTCTGGCCTAGCATGGAATTCAAAAAGGGTAGGGGCTTAGAGCATCTCCAATGCAAATGGCAAATTGGAGGTGCCAAAGCCAAATTTGGCACCCCAAATACCCAAATAGCACTTGTCAAAGCCAAATTCAAAATATAGCACTAAGGTGCTCCAATGCATAAGTGTCAAATTTTGGCACTTCCCATATATTTGACATATTTACCCTCATACTCCAATTAACTTCCAACGACTTTTCAAAAGTTATTTACAAGAACATATTAAAACTTATTTTAATCCTCGTAATGAAAAAAATTTATATTTTAAAATAATTAATTATTTTTGTATCTTAATTTAATAATTTAATATTTTAAAATTTTATTTTAGCATAAAATTAGCTAAAATACTAATATTCTAATTATAATTTCTCATTGATTAATTTTAATTGAAGGAATTTATTACACACTAAATTTAAATTAGTGCCACTTGCAGTTAAAATTTTGATTTTAATCTTTTAGAGCCACTTGCAGTAAAATTTTTGAAAGATTGACCGTTGGATTAGATACTCTTATAATGTATGTCATGTCTGCCAAAAATCACAGTGATCCAACGGTTAGTTTTTGAAAAATGTAACTTTGAAAAACTGTGATTTTTTTGTTCTTACAAATGTTATCATTTTTTAGCAGTCAGTTTTCTCAGAATCCAACCGTTGGATCACTGTGATTTATGGCATGCATGACATACATTATAGGAGTATCTAATCCAATGGTTAGTTTTTCAAAATTTTTACTGCAAGTGGCTCAACGAGAGAGCACCTGATGCAAGATGAGCAACGACATTCCCATCTGCAAGTGGCTCTCAAATCTGCAGCTTTGCCAGCCCATTTAATATATATATATTTTTAATTTCAAATTTATTATATATATACATATATATATATATATATATATATATATATATATATATATATATATATATATATATAATTTCAATTTTTTGTCTTTCATAATTTTATAAACATATTTTATAAAAAATATTTATTGATTAAATTAAATGGTGGATTTGACCACCAATATACCCATAGCCCGAGGCCCCCAGCCCATCCCTATTACTTTTTCCCCTCTTCTTCTTCCCCATTTCTTATTTATTCTTTACCAGTCACTCACACCGTCTGCAACTTCTCCATGAACATCTTTGCAACCCTCTCACCCATCACCTCTCTCACTCTCTGCAAACCCTACTTTAAGCAGGGAATCTCTCTGCACCAAATTTCTCGGATACTCACTGAATCAGTTTGAGGATCGACGTCTGAGATTAGGGTTCATGTGGAGGGGTTTGATCGGACGGCCATGAAGAGATCAAGGGTTTGATCATACGGTAATGAAGAGGATGCGTGTCAAGGATCAAGGGGGCGAGACCACTATTGGGTCTGTTTGTTTCTCGGGAAAGTCATGCACCAATTTTCTCGGAAAATCCAAAACCCGTGAGTTCATATTTACCTTCTGTTTTGCTTGATTTTGTTGTGTGAATGATTTGAACTTCATCTTGTGGATACATGTTCCATGTTTCTGTGTTGATTAAAATAATTGATTTTTTTTTATTTTTTTTCTTGAATTTTCTTGGCTGCCAAACACATTTGCATTGGGGGTAATTTGTTATTTTGGAAGTTGGGGGTAGTTGGATTGGTGGGAAGTCTGATGTGGCAAGCATAGCAGCTGCCATTCTCAAACCCAAATTTGGCAGCTTGGGTTGCCAAAGTCAAATTTGGCATGAGCAATGGCAGCTGCATTGGAGCAGTTGTTTTGGGTGCAAAGTGCCAAATTTGGCTTTGGCAGGTCATTTGGCAGCTCCATTGGAGATGCTCTTATATACAGAACACCATTTTACTAAAGGCAGCGCATGTAAAATTTTCATTGGTTCTACACACTACTAATTTTTAGGCAACCTATTATTATACAAAACAAAAGTTTTAAAATACCATAAATGCCTCAAGTCTAAATACAAGACACAATTTTATTTGCAACCCATTACCCCCAACACTAAACCTAAAACATATTACCCCAACACTTTTATTTTAGCTTTGTTTGTATATTATTGGTAAACATTATATTTGGAATAAACTCACTTCAAAACATGAAAAGTAGTGTTTTATAACAATTATGGTATAATGGTGTTACGAAAAAACCTTTATTTTGATTGGAAAATTAAAAATAAAAAAAAATAAAAAAAATTGTGTTCGTGTTCGCATTCGGACTGGTAAATCCGAATATTAAGCTTTAGTATTCAGTAAGCCAATACCAAATATGAAACACTATATTCCACTCCAAAAAATCGAATGTAGTTTGCAATCTTCCTAAAGCTAATGCCGAATATGTAATTGCCGAATAGTAAACCTATATATTCAGCATTAGCTTACCGAATACTAAAACTTTATATTCGGTATTGACTTACCAAATATTAAAGCTTCATATTCGGATGTACCAGTCCGAATACGAACACGAACATAATACTTTTTTTTTTCAATTTTTCGATCAAAATAAAGGTTTTTTTTCGTAACACCATCATACTATAATGGTTATTCAACGCTACTTTTCATGTTTTGAAGTAAGTTTATTCCAAATATAATGTTTACCAATAATATACAAACAAACCTAAAACAAAAGTATTGGGGGTAATATGTTTTAGGTTTGGTGTTGGGGGTAATATGGGTTGCTAATAGTATTTCTGTTATATAATGGATTGTATTTAGTAAAGGGGTAAATGAGTATATTAATTAAGTTTTTACTGTGCTGCCTTTAGTAAAAATAACAAATGTTGGCTTGTACTTAGAAAATGGGCTGCCTTTAGTAAAAGGTGTGCTGTATATAACGCCACCCATTCAAAAATGTGTTTAAATTTTGGGAAATTTACGGTTTGACCCCTTTAGCCTTTTTGTTTTGTTTTGTTTTGTTTTTTGTTTTTTGTTTTTTTTTCACAATCGATATATGTTGCTAGGGTTAATAGTTAGCTGTTAATGGGAAGAAAAACAACAAATAAGCCAATTCTCATTATCAGAACTAGAACTCAAAATCTCATCCCATAATGAGAGAGACATGATCTATAAAACCAAAGCTCATGTTCAACCCCTTCAACTATTACCTATTTATATTTTGCACTTTTTTAGCTTTAATTAGAACATATTTACCTACTATAATTTTGGTTTGTAACACTTTGAACACTTTTATTAGTTAGTCATTTGTTCTTTGATTGAAATATAGCGTTATACTTGTTATTTTTGTATATAATATTTATCCCATGTTATATACTTACAAGTATACTTTTTCTCAATATATTTTAATTCTTATGAATTAGTTTTTTTATATAGTAAATAAAATTCACAATAAATAAAAATATGTTGAGAAAAATCATGAAACTTCACTAGTATTCTTGTATATACATTAGTAATCTAGAATAAATACACCATGAAAAAAATAAGTCTAACACTATTTTCAATTGAATAATCAAATGGCTAACTAATAGGCAGTATTGTAAAATCCAGACCTAACCGCCGATTCAACCTGTTGAACCGGGAATAGGGTGCCTCACCTGGTGGTTAAACCACCCCTAAAATCCAACTATATCGAAAACAGGCTTATTTAGTAACAACCATTCAACCTGACGGTTGAATCAGTAGTTTTATGGGTTTGATGGTGGGTTAAAAGAACTGGTCGGTTTTTCAAAAAAAAGAAAAAAAAAAAGACCAAAATGACTTAAATAACCCTCTTCTTTTTAAAAGACTCTTAAAGCCATTAAGGCTAAAAAAGTAAATTATTAATAAATAAAAAAAAACCCAAATAGCAAAACAAACCTTAGTAGTTGATTTGGATTTCACACATTTCACTCTTCACAGCCCCTGCTAAACCCTCACGGCCTCACCCCAGTCCCCACGACCTCACTAGCTTACCTCAGTCCCCATGGCGCGTGGCATGACTCATGACCCTCATTGCCCTCACAGCCTCTCCCTACGGTAGCACAGCCTCTTCGCACGATGTCACGGCTTTACGACGTCACGACGTTACGGCGTCACGACCTTTACAGTCTCACTTAGATTAGAGTTTTAAATGAATTGGATTATTGAAATATAAGTCTTTAGATAAGGATTTGCATGAATATATACGTAGTTCTCTACAATAGGATGAGTCCTATGTTAGTTCGAACTACGTGGACTTTGAAGCTTACTAGGAACTGAAAGAATCCCACGGAAATATGCGGAATAAAAAATTTTCTCCATGGAATATGAACCAAGATCACATGATGATTGTATAAGCTATGTAAATCAATACTTAAATAATGTAAACAACTTACATTGATAGCCTTAAGAGTAGGATTAAATGATTGTAGATCAGCCCCAAGTAGATGAAGGCCTCCAAGATTGATCCACACTAATTGCAAGCTCCAAGAGATGAGAGAGAGAGAGGAGATGGCTAGGGAATTTTTCACAAAACACTTTTATCCTATTCTCCTTGGTATGGCCGGCCACCCCTCTTGTCTATCTATATGATGAGTGCTAGCTCACTTATTAGATAGATAGTAACCATATTTCAAATTTGAAATAAATCAAATTCAAATTATAAATGCAATGATAAGATAATGTGTCATCTTATCTATAATTTGAAACCATTTCAAATTTAAATTTCAACTAACTTGAAATTCAATTAACTATTTGTAATCTTTAATTATCTTGTCATCTTATGACAATTTCAAATTTCAAAATTCAAATTTCAAAATTCAAATTTCAAATTTCAAAATTCAAAATTTCAAATTTCAAAAAATTCAAAATTCAAAATTCAAATCTCAAATTTCAAATTTCAAAAACTTGAAATTCTAGTTAATTGATATTTGCATATTATTCTCTCTTCTTCTTTAAATGAAGCTACCAACTATATGTGTGTGACTTCTTAGGTTCACAACAACCTAGTAGTAGGAATTAGGATAATAAATTATCCTTCAAATAAAATTACTTTTATTTAAGGTTCAAATTAGAACTCTTCTAATTTCCTTTTTGAGAAATCAATTTCTCTTTGGCCTCGACTAGTCCTGAGTGACATCTAGCAATATGTCAAGACACACCCTAGGTTGTGTGAAGGTTAATCATAACACAGTGAACCCTTCAGTTACAATTAAGATACAATTCGATCCTTCCATCAAACAATGCCTTAGTTAAATTACTTGGGTATTGGATAATATGTCAAACCCTAATTTAACATTTTGTATGTGATTCTCAAAATATAAATTCAACCTTGGGATACTCAATAAACAGTTTTCTTATTCCCAACTGCTTTGGCCAAAGACTTATATGAATTATATCTTTGAGAATAATACGAGGCATTCCCTCTCTTTACTGAGAGTGATAGTTTTTTTGTTGTACACTCATATGTCCCCATGACAGGTATACTAGGGCCAATGAGTACATACACAAATTCCATGGTTAGGATATGTACATTGTACTATCAAACCCTAATACCCTAACATAAGACATCTATGGTGCCTCATGTCTAAGGATCACTTGCATCATTGTAACCCTGAGTTGTTGTTTGACATGTAAGTAAAACTCCATTCAACAAACTCAATCAATGATCACATTCAGTGTACTTGTTCTCAAACAAGCACCCACAGGTTTGTCCTAGTGTCATTACACAAATGACTTGAGACTAGTCATTCTCCATATTGAGCAGACATAACCTGTGCTAGTCTATCCGGATTATTAATGCCCAATAAATAATCCTATGACTAGGAATATCTAAGAAAGAAATCTTTAACAATATAAGTCTCCTAATCTCAACTCTTGAGATCTTATATTTACATTCCTTCTAAGGACTTATCATGAATATAATAACAGAAGAATACATGATAATCAAAAGCCCATTTTATTAATGAATAATAATAATACATGAATCAACTTTATGTCCTAAATTACACCAGTGAGATTAGCTATTAGGGCATATTACTAACAGGAAACTATTAAGATATGTAGGCGCTAATAGAGCTCAAGTCCTCCCTAAGATACTAAGTATCTTAATCTTAGGTTTTAGGGTTTGTTTGGTTTTCATTTTTTATTTGTTTTAGTTAGCTAGGAGTTATGTGTGCATCAGATTTTAAATAGCTTGAAAAGTGTTGCCACACAGGGTTTTTAGACAACCAAACAAACCCTAAACTGGATCAAGATTTCATACCATCGTAGTTAAATACAAAACATGTATACATTATTAACTTCTCATTCAAGGATATTATCAAGATGGATCCATGATCAACTCAGATATCATTCCATCCTTCTTGATAATCAAAGTAATTATAAATCACAACAGTTGTAATAAAATAAGACAACAATATATGTGGAAACCCTTTCGGGAAAAAACCACCGAAGAACTCAAGCAATCCACTATGAGAAAGAAGTTACAGAGATTATACCATACTGTAGACATCCATTTTTTACCATGAGTATGGTCATTAATGGTTGCCTGTGATTTGAGGTGAAATAGGGTGTTAAAACCCTAAGTTACCAGATTTACCTTTGTGAGTAGCTAGATAGAGGTCATTATTGCATGTAGGTTTTTAAGTTAGATTGAGTTGGTTCTTCTTGCATTTAGTTTTTAGAGAGTCTAGGAACATCCTTGTAAAATTTCATGGCATGAGCCAAGCTTGATAGAAAATAAAGCCTTTTGTGACTTAAAGGGCAGTATTGTCTTTTGAATCACAAAAGCTCTGAATGACTGTCGATCTTGTCTCGAATGGTCTCGAGGCTTTGGCATGTATATTTAAGGTGTGTTTGGTAGCTAAGTTGATCAGTGGCAAGGTCTATTGAGCATTCTGGCTCATGTTTGGCTCTTGAGGCCCAATGACCCATTTTTAAGTTCAGATTAGGGTTTTTCGACCGGGAATGACCGGGATTCGATTTTTTTTATCAAACTAAGGTCTTTAAAGGCTTCAAAACACTTTCTTAACATATTTTAAAACTTGTTTCGAAAAGAAGAAATGATTTCGAAAGCAATTGGTTAGCAGATTTCAAAACCCTAATTTGGGCCCGACATGCCCTAAAAAGCTAACAGTTGACTTTTACCCAAAACTTTGGCTTTGGTCAATGCATTTTTACTTCAAACACTTCTCAAAACATTGAGAATCACATCACGATTGTTTCGGCGCTTGAATCTTCAAATTTGGACTTAAAACGGGCCCGAAAAGCTTTAAAAAAAAAAAAAAAAAAACCCGAAACCGGGTCGAAACGGGCTGATATTGGCCCACATAGGGGAAAAGTAGGCCAAAAGCTCGATGACTATCCACCTAGGGACTGCCAACCTTCCTTGAGGGACGGTCCTAGTGGATGGTCACCCTAGCCAATTGCTAGAAATTGCAAAAATCAGAGTTTTTTTTTCCCCCTAGGACTCTTCCAAGTACTTGCCAAGTGTCTAGCTTGGCCTTGGAGACTTTGGGACGAATTAGAAGACCTTAGAAGGCTGGATTAGAGCCCTTGGATCATTCCTAAGAGATTTAAACTCAGCCATTGATCAATTTCAAGTCCCCCTATAAATAGAGAGCCCTGAAATAAGTTTTAGCACAACACATTAAGGCATTTAGAGAGCCAAACTTGAAGCGTAGAAGCTTAAGATACTATATTTAGTCCTTTAACATCCTCAAATATATTTTTGAAGTCTTTGAAGGTTAGAGAAGAAGCTAGGAGCAAGGGAGAAGGAAGCAAAAAAGGTTAGTTTAATTAAATATTGGGTTTGTTTTAATAAGTTTGCATATTCTTCTTCTTCTTCTTCTTCTATGTCCATACCATTGTTAGGGATGGATACCTAAGTTGGGTATTCAAAGGTTAGGAGTAAAGGTTAGTTGCATATAGGTTAGCATATTAATTTTCTGCATTGATGAGTTTTATATAAATAAAATCTAGTCTAGTTTGTTTGTTTTGAGTATGCTAAAATAGTATAGGTTAATAGGAACATGTTTAGGTTTGATTATATCACTTATTTTTATGTTTAATGCTTGAAATATCATATGAAATGTGGTCGAGGGAACTAACTAAGGTAAGTCCCTTCCCTTATGTTAAAATTGGTGTCTTTTAAGCATGATGCATGATCATTTTGGTATATCATATTAGGTTACATATTAGGACATTTACACATTTTTTATTCATTATTTTTATGGGTTTTGAATCCACTTTTTTGATTACATTTAAATCTGTCCAAGGTTTAAAATAACCTTAAAGTGGATTAAAATCATTTTTTAGGGTCAAAATTAACTTAGAAACATGCATAGGTTCACATAGCTAACTTAGTTTGCATTTAGGATATTTTTCATGCATAGTTTACATTCTTTATTTGCATTTTTTATGTATTTTCCAAAAATTCCAGCATGCATGATTTAGTGTTTTAGGTGTTTAGATTAACCTAGGATTAGCTAGAAACCCTAGGATTAGGGGGGTCACTTGACCCCACTTAGGACTCTTCTTTGTTGTAAGAATTACAATAATAATAGAGTTCTATTTTACTTAGGAATCTACTTCGAGAAGGATTCTAAAAAGTGATTTCGAAAGTGTGAATCAGCCTTTTTGTCGCTTGGGTCCACGTCATCACCGTGCAATGATTTGGGATTTTTGAAAACAAAAGAGTCGCCACCTTATTTTTAAGGAATAAGGAAACCATAAAAATATTTTATTTTAAATAAAACAAAACAAACTCCATTTAATGGAAAAACAATCTACTAACCAGAGATAGATCCGGGGGCTAGGTTACGACGTGGGAAGGTTCCAAGTTTTCACTTGTAGGCACTCACCTCGCCCTAATTAATGAACTTCTAATTTATTTGGGCTATTTAAAATCTTAATGCAGATAATCCTAAATAATCTAATCAACCAACAAAATAGTGATATAAATGCAATAATCTATATTAGTAATAATAAGAAAAATAATATACAAACAAACCCTAAAAACCTAGGACACCTTACGAGTATCCTAGGGCGGACTTGAGCCTTATTAGCGCCTACGTAACTTACTAGTGTTACCTAGCAAGTATCAAAGTCCACGTAGTTCGACTACCCTAGGACTCTCCTATTGTAATCAACCACATCATCAAAAGTATTTCAACTTAATTCAAGACTCTAGCTTCGAGAGTTTTTGTCCGTTTGAAATTATTTACTTGAAATCATCTCAAATTAAAAGACTTTCACAAAATCCAAATATTCTAAATAATTC
Organism: Hamamelis virginiana; assembly: GCA_017140935.1. Classification (NCBI taxonomy): domain Eukaryota; kingdom Viridiplantae; phylum Streptophyta; class Magnoliopsida; order Saxifragales; family Hamamelidaceae; genus Hamamelis; species Hamamelis virginiana. Next base: position 66,948 of record JAESVK010000912.1, on the reverse strand, counting down.
TTATCTTTAGAATTCAATTCCAATTGAGAATCTTTTTCAAAGATATTTCAAGAAAACAAATCGTATTGGGAGGAATCTTATCCCAAGATAAAAATCTTAAAAAACATTTCAAATTCTTTTGAAAAATCATTTAATAATCAAATCTTTCATGGAAATCATATTTATTTCATAAAAATCACATTAAAAACCTTTTTAGAAAATCTCTCGGAGATAAACTCTTAAATCAATTATAACACTCAGTTCAGATAATGATTTTTACAACAAAGGACAGTCCCAGGGAAGGTCAAGTGACTTTTCTAATCCTAGGGTCTCTAACTAACCCTAAAGTTAATCTAGAGTCCTAAAACACTGATGTAATGCATGCTGGAATTTAAACAAATATTCATTAAATTAATCCTAACCATGCATGAAAATGCTCCTAAATGCATACTAATTAAACTATGTGAACCTAAGCATATTTCTAAGTTGGATTTGGCCCTAAAATAATTTTTAGAATTGATTTAAGGACATAAACAAATCTGGGCAGATTTGAATATGAACCTTAAACCATTCTAAAAACCTTTAAAAAAAAGAAACAAAAATCGTGACAATGACCTAGCATGCATCCTACATGAATATATTACAAAAACACTATAAGAATCATGCAAAAATATGGCTTAAAAATGTTAATTAAACCACTTTAAAACATATATTCAAATCTGGACAGATTTGAATACATGTTTAAAATAGTCTAAAAATCATTATTAAACCATGAGAATGACGAATAAACGTCCTAACATACTGTGATAACCCGAAAATTTTATAAGCTTATTTTTGTGATTGTCTATAAACTTTAGGGTATTTTTTATAAAGATAAGAGGTTTTATATTTTGAAATTTTATAAAATTGGGGTGATTTTAAAATTTAACATGAGCTTAAGGGTGTCTTGTAAAATAAAAGAAATTGAATTTGTTATATTTGCAAAAAAATCCCCCATGTCTTTTATTTAAACCGTGACCAGCCTCATTCCCATCACTTTTGAAATCAGAGAGAGAGAGAGAGAGAGAGAGAGAGAGAGAGAGAGTCGTGAGAAGGTGTGGCTGGGGTGGAGTGGTGATCGAAGCTCTGCCGGACCTTTGCCGGAATTTCGCCTGAGTTCTTGTTCTCCACTTATAGAGGTAAACCAAGACTGCTCACCCTCTTTCCTTCTTTCTTTCTCTAATCTTTTTTTTTAGAATGCATGGGTACGGGTCTGTTTGGGTCTGGTTTTACTTGAACAAGAGTTCAAGATGCATACTTGGTCTCATTTCCAATTTCAAAATGCTTTTAATGAAGGGATTTAAAATAGTATTCATCTTCATACTATTTGTTTTGAGCTTGATGTTAAATCGGGTGACATACATGGAAGGTTCATGAGTTTTTTTTTATTCTTTAATCTTGAGATCTAAAACAGTTTTCAAACATGCATGCACCCATATTTGGTCCTTACATTTTTATTTTTAGATTCTTGAAGCTAAAATGACCTTGCGTGGGAGCCCCTGTTTTCTGAACATAAATTTTGAAACTGTGCATGTTAGATTTCCTTGCATGTATGCTAGTTTTCTGCACTTTTCTTTCTTACATTTCGGATCTAAGTAGTTGAGGCTTGATTTCATTATGTATGCAAGGTTCTAAGGTCTTGAAATGGTTTTTCATACATGCAAGGCCGTTTTCAAACTACCTTGTTTATTTTTTTTTAATACTAGATTTGATGAAACATGGTGGGTTTTATCCCAAAACAGATTTTAAACGGTGCAATCTAAGATTTTGGGTTTGCATGTGTTGGATCCACGGATTTTGATAATGTATTCGAGATAAAATGATCATGCATAAACTGATTTTTGAGATTTCTAAAGCTAAAATAACATTTCTTGGAGGTCTCTGTTTTTGAACATGCATTTCGGACTGTGCATGCCAAAACAAATCATGGTGTTCATGCTCCATTTTTCGAGTCTGATGAGAACATCAAATTTTCCTCGAGTTGCATGTAGTGATCCAACTAAAGAATGATTTATTTTGAGTTTTAAAAGGGGGCTGTGTGGAAGGGCCGTGAGCAGCAGCCATGGCTGCTCAACGTGAACTTCAAACTTAAATTTTTAATGGTGGTTCTTAGTTGATTCATTCTACATCTGTTCAGACTCATGCTTAACTTAAATGCTTTGGAAAATTAGTAAGGAAAAGAGTTTTGCATGTGGATTTTACAAAGCACTTTGGGTTTTGATTTTTTTTTGTATTTGCTGTACAGGGATGAAACCGTGGGTTTCATGACTTTTCTGAGATTTAAAAACCATGATAAACTAGCTGCATGTGGGATTTAATTGAGTGTTAATTTTTGAAAGAAAATGAGTTATTTTGATTTGTTAAGGGGCTGGATTGAAGCTCTTTGTAAGCTTTGGCCATGGTAGCTCCGGCCATGGCAGTTCCAGCCATGGCAGCTTCATGGCAGTTTGGTTATGGAGTTTTGAAAAAAAAAAAAAAAAACAAATCGAGTTAATATAGTTTATTAGAAAGCAAACCAAGATTTTAAATAAATTATATAAAGTTTTAAAGAGAAGATTTAATGTTGTTTTGCATTTTGTATAATGGGAAGTTGATTTGAAACCGGTTGCAGGTAGTTAGGATATGTAGAAGATGACCTTCATGGTCAATTTCCGATTTTGCCCCTATCATTATAAATAATGGTTATTTTTACAAATTTTTATGTTGAACTTCAAACCTTCATAACTTTTGCATATGAACTCTGATTTTCGCGTACTTTATATGTACGGAAAGCTTATGCAGTCTAGTTTTTAAATTTTAAAGTTTTGAGGTCAAATTCCTTTTGGAGAGAGAGTTATTCTGATAATACCAGATTTGCCCCTCGTGTGTACACTTTGTCTTCTTTGGCCTATATCCTCAAATCCGCTTTGCGTTTGGCCATGAAATTCAACGTGTGGCAACTTGACACAGCTAAGGATATATTTCAAAAGTTTTAGAGTCTTGGGTTTGACATTTTGGGGTTTTAAATCCTTAGGGTCGCGAGTGAGCAGTTTTGAGAGTCGTTTTGCTTTGCTTTTGAACTGTGGATGCTTGTACTTTCTTTTGAATCCTTCTTGCTTGCATTGTTGTTTGTTTATCAGTGTTGGTTGGGTCCTTTAGAGGATCACTTGCATTTGGTGCATCAAGCATTGCATTGGGAGGCTCGTGGAGCCACAAGGGTTGGAAAACACAGCTATATTGAGGTAGGGATAAGTAACCTTTTACAGTTGATAATGATATTTCTGTTTTACAACTGTCATGAGACTACTACGTATTCCTAAACACTTTTGAACGATATGGCTTATAAATGGTTGTGAACCTTGTCTTTTGTTTTATAACTACTACGATAATGATATAGATGAGAACCCTAATTCATACTTGAACTGTCAACTAGATACATGGATTATACTTGTTTATGAACTATATGAAAGGTTTTATGTAGAAATGTTTACAAATGGTGAATTGTTTATAAATATGGGAATGGGCCTTTCCTATTAACTGTTTTATTGGACAAAGCTGATAGGGTTATAAACTAAACTACTTTGATTTGTGTTATATGATATTGATATCCAAAAATGCCCTATCTTTTAAAAAGGTTTATGTACAGAGTAAGTGGATTCTTTTAAACTTGTACCATTCCCATCATTTTGGAAAACTATGATTTGGAAACCTGGTTTTATATTTGTTTTGGGCTGAGGCTCTGGAAATGTTCATATTTAAAAAGGGAACGCCTGCTTATGGGTTCCGGGTCACTATATATTGGATACCATGCGTGCCAGAGGTTTTAGGCTTGAGCTCGCTCCATTAACCTCATTACGATGGATCCTGGTTCTTGAGATGAGATATTACCACACGATGATGTTGGCGGCAGTGTGACTACGGTCTTGGCCTCATCTCGGTGGACATTGCATGATGATTAGTTAAATATCTTTCAGGACATGCATTATTATATATATATGATTGTGGACTGAATTGTATCATTGGGGGTTTGGGGCCCATGGCCCCTTTCGATTATATTTTGGGTGCGGCAGTGATTACGGTCCCCGGCCTGGTTTAATAGTAGCCCGGTTGAGCTACAGGTTTGTTAGCCTAGAATCAACAGCCCTATAATATAATTCAGTCCAAGATTGGGTATGCTAGGGACCTAACGAAGTGACGCATATCCCAATCGGGCCGAACTCCATACCGATGGGTATACTATGGACCTACGCGTGATTTGAGCATTATATATATATACTTTGGGCCCCGCGAGGTGACGTATAGTGCCATGCTATGGACTAGGACACTTTTTTTGGCTATTGTCCACATGCGATGGGACATTCCGCATCCGAGGCATACGCCTGGTTACTTGCTACTGATATTATTATAGACTATGGAGACTATGGTTTTTCACTGAAAGTCCACGCTGTTCTAAAATTATTGTTTACCAAATTTGTTTATAAAACTTTAATATTCTTGAAATGTGAACTTTATATGAATATTCCATGTATCACTATGTTGTTATTAATGCGTAGAGGTCATATTATCCCTACTGAGCACGTTGACGCTCACCCCTGCTTTATTGCAGTATATTTCAGGTGGACTCGGGGTACATGTTTGGTTTGCAAAATTCGCTGCTTTGGAAATGGTGGATAGCTGCATAGTTATTTCCTGTTTTGGTCATACATATTATATGAGAAATTTATTAAGTAATATTCAGTTATCTAGAATACTTTTGATTTGTGATACAACCCATTTGCCAGGGATGTTGGCAATATATTTGATTTCCTAAGTGTATTATACTTGACGAATGGGTCATAATGTATAGACATGACATTTCATTTTGTTATATATATTCATTTCTTATATCTCATGCGGAAATACGAATGAGCAGGACAGGTTGTACCTCTATCTTGACACGTGTCGACCTATCCGGAAGGGTCAGTATGGATGTTAGGTTGGGGTGTTACACATACAATCTTACATGCTCGACTAATGTTTAGCACATAAATTCTCCCATTTTTACTCGTCTTTTTATACATTTTACCTGCTCTTGGGCCCTAGTTCGACTTAATTCTGGTGCATTTGATTCTTTTATTGTTTTTGAGCACTTGCAGGTTGCATGGCGTTAAATCCATCTTTTAGAGGTGTTCGATGAATTTCAAGGGTTTTCGTCTGGCAATTAAGGCTAGTGAGTGCATTTTCATTCCCCGTTGATATGCATCCTTGGTGCAATCCCCGTCAAAGCTTCCCCCAAGCAAGTCATTCTCTCTATTCCAATTCAAAGGAGGATCGAGCGCCTTTGGAGCGGTTCTTCAAGCTCATATAATCATCTGTGAGAAACGAAGCTGAAGCGAAGAGGCTCGGGTGTGCAAAAGAAGCAGATTTTGGCATTCAGCAGGGGAGGTACCGGTACCCATCAGAGGGGTACCGGTACCCATTGTGCAGAGAGGAAAGGTACCGGTCCCTCCTTGGAGGGGTACCGGTACCCTTTGTCGGAAAATCCTCCGGGTTATTTGTAATTTGCTCAAAGTGCAAGGGTTCACTCGTCTTTTGGTCCCCATGTCTGATACCCTTTTGGGGGGGTATTTAATGTGCATTTAGAGCTGGTAGAAGGACTCTCTCTTGTTCTTAACTTAGTTTTCTTAGGGTTAGCTTAGTTTCTTAGGGTTTTCTCTTGTTTTCTAGGGTTTCTTGCATTTTCTACATAGAGTAGCTTAGATTCTTGGTTGTTCTTGTTGTTCTTACTTTGTAATCATTAGTATAGGTTGTTAATCTTCATTTTAATCTCAAGGTTGTATGGTACATTTCTTTTGGTTCATTTAATAGATAGCATTTACTCTTTTTCAGCATTTATTGTTTTGTTTGGTGCTTTTCTCCTTCTTGATGGCTAGCTAAACACCCAAGGAGGGTTTTATGGTGAAGTTCCTCTCTAAAACCTTAGGTAAATATGGTTTCTTATCTCAAAGCTTCAATGATAATGGAATGTAGCTTCTACTACTCTCTTCTCTTTTAGAAACCATATGGATTCATATTCATGACCAAAATATGACCGGTGAGATGTTGTATCTTGGTGATGAGCACATATGCACTCCATGTGTGTGTGAAAATATCAAAATGAGTATTAAGTTGCATTCCATCATATGTTTTATTCTCTTGAGCTTGTATCGTTAAATTTTTCCATTCAAAACCATAGGTCACATGGATTATTGAATGTGTAATGTTTGAGAAACCACTAAACCTAGGTTAGGAAGGAATGAATCTATAGAACCCATCATCTCTTTCATTTGCAAGTTTTCATATCAAACCATTGCCATTAATTTGGCACAAATCTCAACAACCAATCAAAACCCCATATTTTACACTTGATTTTGCATTCATTGGGTAACATAACCTAAGAATTGCTAGAGCCTAGTCCACTCCCTGTGGATATGACCTAGGTACTCCCTAGTTTCATTGCTTGACGACCATAGGACTCCTACGCTTGGGAATCTCATGCGCGCACATCATTTTACGTTCAAGCAATTGGCGCCGTTGCCGGGGAGTGGCGAGCGTTCTAGTTGATTCGGAGAGAGCTAGTGGTAATTTGCAATGACATTGCAAATCCGGTAAGTTTTCTCCCCTCTTTTACTTTATGAAAAAAAATTCTTTGTGTATATAATACTTGTAAATACCATTTTGGTTGGGGTGGAATTAGTGCATGTCGGTGTGGGCTCGTGATGAGCAACACCGACTTGCAAAAATCACACCTCAACAAGCTCCAAGAAATCCAATTGCAAGACCTTTGTTTCACTCACCTTCTACTCCTTCAATGGAGCACACTGAGAATCAACAAATTCCTTTAAATCCAAATGACCAAGGGTTACCTCATAACCCACAAAGACCTTATGACCTTCCGAGACAAGGAGATGGTGTTGTACCGCCGGCAACCCCGGCGGTGGGAAGGGGGAATACGAATCCTCAACCTCAACAATATCGAGCACCCCCTGCCCCTTTGCCTAATGTTGGGAGAACTCTTAGAGAGATTTTGAGACCTCAATGGATCACAACACACTCATGTATTTGCCTACCTCAATAGGCCAACCATTTTCCTGTGAGACCGGAGATGATTCGGCTTCTTCCCGAATATCAGGGGTTCGATTCTGAGAACCCGTACTCACACATGAGAGACTTTGAGGACGTTTGCAGTGCTTTCCTTTCTACAGGATCGCCCCTACACATAATTTGCATGGTTTTGTTTCCATTCTCTCTAAAGGAAAAGGCTAAAATATGGTTTCATTCTCTTACCCCTAATTCAATCTATAATTGGGAGGACATGCGAGGTGCATTTCTAGATAAATTCTTCCCTCCAGGACGCACTAATACACTCATGCGGGCTATTCAAAAATTTTCTGAAAAACCGGGTGAATCTTTTGCCACCGTGTGGGAAAGATACAAAGACCTTCTTAATGCTATCCCTCATCATGATTTGGATATTGGCCAAATCGTTGCCTATTTTCATCAAGGACTCTCCCTTGAAAACAAATAATATATCCAAATGATGAGTGGGGGACAGTTTTATGAGAAAAGCCCCGAAGAGGCTATACAATGTTTTGATTCTATAGTGGAGAATGCCCGGAATTGGGAGACAAATTCTTCCCTTGATGCCGCTAGAGTGCATAGCGCACCCACTGGAGGGGGAAAACATCATGTGAAAGAGAATGATGACCTCCAAGCCAAAATAGCTACCTTGACTAGGAAGTTAGAGGCCATTGAATTGCAAAAAGTGAGTGAGGTGAGCACCGTACCCAAAGTACCTACGGGACCTAGGATAGAGGACATATGCATCATTTGTGATGACCCCACTCATTTGACCACAAATTGCCCTAATCTTCCTCAAGTTAAGGGAGTCATTCAAATTGAGCAAGCTAATGCTCTCAACTACCAAAGGAAGCCCTTCAACTCTCCATATTCTGAAACATACAATCTGGGGTGGAGTAAACACCCCAATTTTAGTTGGAAGAGTGATGGAGGAAATGCTTCCTCAAGGTTTTCCAAGCCAAAATTTCCAAAATCAAAACTTTCAAAACCAAGGTTTTCAAAATCAGGGTCAAGGGTTCCCATCAAACCCTAACCCAAATTTTGGTCCACCACCGGTAAACTCGTACCTACCACCCCACAAGAGAAATTATGATGATGTGATTGCACAACTTGTGCAAAATCAAGCTCAAACCAATCAAGCCATAGAGGATATGAGAACCCAATTGACTAAGTTGACCACCACCTTGGGTGCACTTCAACAAGAGAAGGGGAAGTTCCCCTCTCAACCCGTGCAAAATCCGCAAGGTCAACATAGCATTGGATCCTCAAATCCCAATGAAGGGAACCATGAACACGCTAAGGCCATCACCACTCTTCGAAGTGGAAAAATCATTGATAAAACCATCCCACCCAAAGATTCCAACAAAGAAGCTTCTCTAAATTTACAAAAGGAATCTAAGGGGGATGAGAAAGAAATTGAAAATGAGCCTAGCGTTCCCAAACCAAGTGGTGTTGAGATTGGTTCAAGCCAAGAGAGGGCTAAATTTATTCCTGCCGCCCCTTTTCCCCAAAGAATTAGGGCACCTAAGAAGTTGACCAATCATGCAGAAATTTTTGAATTGTTTAAACAGGTGAAAGTCAACATACCTTTGTTGGATGCTATTAAACAGGTGCCCTCGTATGCAAAGTTCTTGAAAGATTTGTGTACAGTGAAAAGAAATTTGGGTGTGCATAGGGAAGTGTTTATGACTGAGCAATCCACATCTCTCTTACAAAATACCTTGCCCCGTAAATACAAAGACCCCGGGACCCCTACGATTGAGATAACCATAGGGAACTCCAAAGTGGGTAGAGCTTTAGTGGATTTGGGAGCAAGTGTCAATTTATTGCCATATTCTGTCTATGTGGAGTTGGGGTTGGGAGAGTTAGAGTCAACTAGCATCAAGCTGCAGTTAGCTGACAGGAGTGTTAAAATTCCAAGGGGGGTAGTAAAGGATGTGTTAGTTCAGATTGATAAGTTCTACTTTCCCATGGATTTTGTGGTACTAGAAACCCAACCTGTGCTTGATTCAGGGAGTCAATTCCCTGTAATTCTTGGGAGGCCTTTCTTGGCCATAGCTGATGCTTTGATTCAATGTAGGAGTGGTTTGATGACCATTACCTTTGGGAACATGACTGTAAATCTAAATATTTTCAATTTGATGAAAGAAGTGGGGGAAGATGTGGAGGATGAGGTGCATGAGGTGAGTAGGATAGATACTCTAGTGCAGCACCAATGGGATCTTTCCGCCCATGATGATCCATTACAGTCATGTTTGGTGAATGGAATTGTTGATGTTGAGGAAGTGAGTGAAGAGATGGAGTTTCTATACTCTATGCTCAATGAAGAGGAAGTTCTGGAAGTGAATGGGTGGGTGCCTCGCTTCGAAGCATTGCCACCCATTGAAAAAAGTCTTGTTCCATCAAGTATCCAACCATCGGAATTAGAATTAAAACCTTTGCCCTCCGAATTGAAATATGTGTATCTAGGTGACAATGAGACTTATCCCGTGGTCATTTCTTCTCACTTGGAGATTGACCAAGAGCTTAGATTATTAGAAGTGCTTAGAGCTCACAAAAGTGCTATAGGTTGGTCCATCTCCGACCTCAAGGGAATTAGTCTCTCTCTTTGCACCCATAGGATTTATCTTGAGGATGATGTCAAACCTTCACGCCAACCTTAAAGGAGATTGAACCCCATAATGAAGGAGGTTGTGCAAAAGGAGGTTTTGAAGTTGTTGGATGTGGGGATAATCTATCCCATAGCGGATAGCAAGTGGGTGAGTCCTATACAAGTGGTACCCAAGAAATTGGGTATTACTGTGGTAGAGAATGAAGAGGGTGAATTGATTCCCACACGAGTCACCATGGGGTAGCGAGTGTGCATTGACTACAGAAAGTTAAATTCATCCACTAGGAAAGACCACTTCCCCTTACCCTTCATTGACCAAATCCTAGAGAGAGTTGCGGGGCATGCTTTCTATTGTTTCTTAGATGGGTACTCGGGCTACAACCAAATAGAAGTTTCCTTAGAGGACCAAGAAAAGACTACTTTCACATGTCCCTTTGGGACATTTGCCTTTAGGAACATGCCTTTTGGTTTGTGTAATGCTCCTGGTACCTTCCAGAGATGCATGACTGGTTTATTCAGTGACATGGTGGAGAAGATTGTTGAAGTTTTTATGGATGACTTCTCAGTCTTCGGGGATTCTTTTGATGGTTGCTTAGAGAACCTGTCTAAGGTTCTAAAAAGATGTGAGGAAACGAACCTTGTGCTGAATTGGGAAAAGTGTCATTTCATGGTGACACAGGGAATAGTCCTAGGACATATCGTGTCGTCTAGGGGGATAGAGGTTGATAAGGCTAAGATAGAATTAATCGCTAAGCTTCCCTCTCCTAAGACTGTAAAAGATGTGAGATCATTCCTAGGGCACGCTGGCTTTTATAGGAGGTTCATTAAGGGATTTAGCGGCATTGCGCAACCCTTGTGTAATCTCTTAAGAAAGGACGTTCCTTTTGAGTGGGGGCATGATTGTGAGGTTGTTTTTTGTAAACTGAAAGAGATGCTAACTTCACCTCCTATCATGCAAACACCCGACTGGAACTTGCCCTTTGAAATTATGTGTGATGCCAGTGACTTTGCCATAGGAGCGGTGTTAGGTCAAAGGGTGGATAAAAAACCACATGTCATTTATTACGCTAGTAAAACAATGAATGATGCCCAAAGAAACTACACAACTACTGAAAAAGAGTTGCTAGCGGTGGTTTTTGCCTTAGACAAGTTTCGGTCGTACATCTTAGGTTCACCTATTTTAGTCTTTACTGACCATACGGCACTGAAATACCTTTTGACAAAGCAAGATGCCAAGCAGAGACTAATTAGGTGGATTCTACTCCTCCAAGAATTCAATTTGACAATTAAGGATAAAAAGGGAGTTGAGAATGTTGTCGCCGACCACTTGTCAAGGATTTCTTTTGATGATTCTGCTAACACCCTCCCCATTGTAAAGACTTTCCCTGATGAGCAACTGTTTGCTCTTTCCAATTGCCCTTGGTTCGCGGATATTGTGAATTATCTTGTTACTGAACAAGTTCTCACCCATTGGAGTACCCAGGATAGGAAGAAATTCTTGAGAGAGGTGCAGAAGTACTTTTATGATGACCCTTATCTCTTCAAATATTGCCCTGACCAAATTTTGAGAAGATGTGTGCCGGATATTGAAATACCGAGTATTATGTCATTTTGGCATAGTGAGGCATGTGGGGGTCATTTCTCTGCTAGGAAGACAACCGCCAAAATTTTGCAATGCGGTTTTTATTGGCCTTCCTTGTTCAAAGATTCATTTGAGCTTTGTAAGACCTGTGAGCGTTGCCAACAGTTAGGGGGAGTAACTAGGAGACACATGATGCCCCTCACACCTATCTTAGTTATTGAGGTTTTTGATTGTTGGGGCATCGACTTTATGAGACCTTTCCCATCCTCCTTTGGTAACCTGTATATCCTACTGGCAGTGGACTATGTGTCCAAGTGGGTAGAGGTAATCCCGTCTAAGACCAATGACCATAAAATAGTGTTGAAATTCTTTAAAGAAAATGTCATATCTAGATTTGGGGTGCCTAAGGCGATTATTAGTGACGGCGGGTTGCATTTTTGCAAGCGCCCCTTTGAGACCTTAATGAAAAAATATGGGGTGACCCATAAAGTGTCAACTGCCTACCACCCATAGACAAATGGTCAACCTTAGTTTGCCATTACGGAGATCAAGCACATCCTTGAGAAAACTGTGAACCCCAATAGGAAAGATTGGTCGCTTCGGTTGACTGATGGCTTATGGGCGTATCGCACGGCCTACAAAACTGTTTTAGGCATGTCTCCCTATCGCATAGTCTATGGAAAGGCGTGTCACCTGCCAGTTGAGATGGAACATAGGGCATTCTGGGCTATTAAGCAATTAAATTTTAATCTTGATGCCGCAGGTCAGCAGAGGAAGCTCCAGCTAAGTGAGCTTGAAGAGATTAGGCAAGTTGCCTATGAAAGTGCTAAGGTTTACAAGGACAAGATGAAAGCTTTTCATGCCAAGAACATAGCTCGTAACTATTTCGAGCCAAATCAAAAAGTCCTGCTGTACAACTCTAGGCTGCACCTTTTTCCTGGCAAGTTGAGGTCCCGATGGGTGAGACCATTTATTGTCAAAACCGTGTTTCCTCACGGGGCTGTGGAGATTGAGAATCCCAAGAATGGCAACATTTTCAAAGTGAATGGACAGCGCCTCAAGCCATTTTTGGAGAACTTTTTGCATGAGACTGTGGTAGAGGAACTTGTAGACCCAGTCTATTACGAGGCCCCATCAGAGTAACTTCTTGTGTGACTATTTGTATATAGCTTCTTTTTATCTTTACTCCTTTGCGTTCTTTTGGAAATTGTGGATACTCTAACCTTTGTGCAGATTTACTGAAGTGTAAATGATTTACAGGTGCTTTTGTACCCTTCCTCCCATTTTTGTCTTTAAATGCTTATCTTTTCATGCATTGAGGACAATGCTCACTTTTAAGTAGGGGGGAGGTTCACTTGTGTTCATTTTTCTTACTCATTCTCACACATAGGTAGTTTCTTTTTGGTATAGAGTAGCATGCTTAGCTTAATTGGTTTAAAAATCTCAGCAAAGACTACTGATGCAAAATTTTTCAATTTTTGAGCTTACATGAGAATAAAACTTGAGACTTGTATGCTATGCTTCCTTTTGAACTTACAGTATGTTATTTGAACTCTTCCATTGCACATGCACGCCATTGGATTGGAACTAAACCTACAGCATATCACTTGAACCTTTTGTCATCCCATTCATCTATTCATGATTCCACATCGTGACTCGCCTTAGTTATGTTCATATTGAATACATTTGGTATTATAAGCTTCGCAAGTCATGATTTTTGTTTCCAAGCACACTCACTTGATTTAAGCTTAAAGAATTGCATAACCGCATGAACTTATCATTTGTATGCATCTTTTTCATTTTGGAACACATTTACAACTTTGAAAGATGATTATAGGCTATTATTGCTCTCTTGAACCTCATTTCACTGTTAAGTTTCCATTTGAACCCTAATTTGAGCCTAGAGTGCCAATTTGTTCAAGCTTAGGAACCCTAGGGTGAATTTGTGAAGGCGGAGCAGTGTTAGCAAGCCGTGGTGCATTTTCCTCAGTGTTTTAAGGATGTGGTGGTTAAAAATTCAGTTGAAGGAAGTATTTTGGGTTATCGGGGTTGAAAAGTCGCAAAAAAGTGCAAAATGTTCAAATTCAGCATATAGGTACCGGTACCCCTCAAAGAGGGACCGGTACCCATTCTCCAGAACCAAAAGGTACCGGTACCCATTTAAGTGGTACTAGTACCCCCCCCCCACTGAAACTGAAAAATTCGAACCTTTTTAACCCTAGCCCGAGAAAATTACCCCATTTCAGCCTCATTTCACCTTTCCCTCAACTTTTCTCTCATTTTCTAACCCTTCCCAAGCATTCTCCATCAATTTTGTTGAGAATCTACCATTCCTCACCAAATCCACCATCAAACCCTAGCTTTTTCACTTTTTTACCACCTATCACCCCATTTCCATCTCATTTCGCAAATCCCTAACCCTAAATCCGAAAATCCACCCATTTTCTCACTCTTTCCATTGATTGAAGAAGGTTGCACACTAGAGTGGCTGTGGTGGGCTTTCATTTGGTGGTTTGGAACATCTCTTACATTGTGGGTAAGTATCCTTAGTTATTGAAGTTTTGCAAGTGATTTGGGGTTTTTTTTTTTGTTTTTCCATTTAGCAAGTATTGTTGGGGTAGGGTGTAGTGTTTGTTTTGGTGCTTGTACTTCTTTCCGTTGTGATTTGAGGTTGAGAATGGAAATCATGGGGAGAAAACTGCTGTGTGATGCTAAGAGGGGATGTATGGTACTTGTTGAAATGGGTGTTTGGGATTGTTTGGTAGCCATGCTAGTGCTACTCTGTATGATTGGTCTAGTCGTGTCATTCATGGCTAGGACCAAGACGCCTAAGGAAGGGAAAGCTTCGGGCTCTTCTGTGGAGCAGGCAGTTAAAAAGAGGAAGGCGAGCACTTCCCAACCCGTGAAAAAGGGAAGAGGAAAGAGGCATGAAAGTGAGAGTGAGGAAAGTGAGGATGAGAAAATAGAAGCCATGTTCGAAGATAGGCTGCAAGGAGAGGAAGACGCATGGGTTCAGTCGCTTGCTAAAAGAGGGTTCATTTGTGCAAAGAGTATTGAAGCATCAACGTTTATTCCTTCTCATCCCATTCGAAATGCTATCAAAGATCAGAATTTGGGTTTCTTGTGTAAGCCTATTTAGGGTTATCACCCATCTGTGGTGAGAGAGTTCTACTCTAACTTGAGAGAACATGAAGAGATTGAGTATCACATGAAAACAACGGTGTGCGGCAAAT
>JAESVK010000912.1:23237-42427 GCA_017140935.1 Hamamelis virginiana | reverse complement strand
CTTATGGATAAGGCTGTACAAGATACTATCAAACTCTAGCAACCTATGCATAAGACAGCTATGGTGTCTCAGGTCTAAGGACTACCAAATAAATGGACATAACACTAGAATATTCCTTTGACAGAACTACCATAGGAACATTCTTTGTAGATCATGTTCAGTGTAAATATTCTCTAATATGCACCCACAGATTAACCTAAGTGTCACTACACTGATAGGAAAGACTACCTATCCTCCATAGGAGTTAGTTTAAATCTGTGCTACTCTTCGTACGGTTAATTAAATATCCACTTTAATAAACCTTTGAGTAGGAACTCTTTTAGAATAGATGTATATGAGAAATATCAGTCTCTCTATCTCAACACCTTGAGATGCATATTTCTCTTATCTTTTATTCATGGACCTTATCATATATGTTAGAACATATTAGATAAGTTATACCTTCCATATATTATGATAATATGAAACTTAATATACCCTTTAGGATTGGTTTTAGGGCATACTTCTAACAGCATTATGCTACCAAATGATCCCCATATGCCTTTGGGCCTTAGAGGTAGAAAGTGAGATTTGCCCGGGCTTTAAGCCTAGGTTCTATAGGTCTGTTCATTCTGAGTGTCTTTACTAGAGGCTTCTTTCCCTAAGATTCCCTAGTCCACCTCACTTGCTTTTGGTGCGAACCATCATCCTTTTTAAAGGATTGTCCTAGAAAGTAGGGGCTTTGTGAGTTTTGTAAAATATCATTCTTTTTCAAAAAGCAATCATGGGGCTTTAAATTGATTTCAAAATTTTTTTTTCTTTTTAGAGCATTCTGGCTTGGATCGTTGACTTTAGTGGGCCTGGATTAAGTGTTGATTTATTTGTTGATTCCGATATGGCTAACAACGATGAGGTTTCCCCTACTGCTGCTGCCATAATCATGTCATCCAAAGAAAGAATGGGAGCCCTAGCTCAAATGGCCGAAGATTTCCTAGCCATAAAAGCAACCCAAGATCTATCTGAAAAGAATGGGGCTGAAATAGGAGAATCATCCCTTAAGCCTAAGCCCATCTTTGAATCCATTAAGCCCATGGACCTGGATGAGAACCCTCAAACCAAAAACCCTTCATACCTCGTTGAAGAGCCCATTCTCCTGAATAGTAGGATTGAAGCTTTGGAAAAAGCCCTTAAAGGATTCCGAAGGTCTGATGACTTGATGAACATGACCTCACTCTCCTTGTTCCCGAAAGCCCGCTTACCCAGCCACTTCAGGATGCCGGAATTGGAAAAGTTTGATGGGATGGGTTGTCCTAAGATCCATTTGAAGATGTATGTGAGAGCCATGCATCCCCGTGGGGCCGATGATGAGCTACTAGCCCAAATGTTTCATGAGTCGCTTGCCGGATCTGCGTTGAAATGGTTCTTACATTTGGATGAGTCTAAGATAAAGACATGGGAGGACGTTTGCATTGAGTTTATTAGCCACTACCAGTACAATACAGAAATTGATATCACTCGTCGTGATTTGGAAACAACCAAGCAAGAACCCTATGAGACCTTCTCAGCTTTTATCATGAGGTGGAGGGCTAAGGCCTCTCAGATGATCAACCGACCAGCCGATGAAGAACAAATCCAGATGGTACTCAAGAGCTTATTACCCATCTACCACAAGTATCTGTTCGCACAGTACTTCCCTAATTTTAAAGCTCTTGTTGGGGCTGGAACCCAAGTCGAAGACACCCTTGTTAAAGGAGCTATCAATGTTGAACAACCTTGTAAAAGACAGCGAACCACTTTCGATGAAGGGTCAAGCGATGAAGTCAATACCATTATCCCACCTACATTGCCTTCACATCAATCTCGCGAGTTTGCCGAACTTTAGAAGCCCTTAGATCAAATCCTCGAGATATTGAAAGATCAAAACCTTTTGCATCCCCTCGAGCCAAGGCCTCTCCCTAAGTCCATACCCAAATCCTTCAATGGAGATGAGTACTGCAATTTTCATCAATACCCGGGCCATTCGACCAACCAGTGTTACCGCCTTCACCATGAAATCCAAGATTTGATTGACTGCAAAGTTGTCTCACCATCCAATTTCTCCAATCAGTTAGCTTGAGCCCACCACCGCACCCCTTTCTAATGGATCCCTTGACGGAGAACCTTAGTGAAAGCCCATGAAAGATGAAGAGCTGTTTCTGCCGAATAGTAGCTTATAAGATTTTGTTTGTGTTTTTTTTGAGTAGTTTTCATTTTCAATAATAAGTGTTTCCCTTGCCCGCTTGTGGGACTAGGGTGATCCATTGTTTAGGATTTCTTTGTTTTGTCATTTCCCTTCGAATTCAAAAAATAAAAAAATAAAAAAATTCTTTTCTGCATCTTCTTTGCATTGTCTTTCTCTATGGATGTTTATGGCATGGATATAAATCTTAAGAAAAATATCTCTCTAGAGCTCGTTGAGCAAAGGAATATGAGACAATCAACCTACATGAATTAATTGGAATAAATTGATTTAGGGACAAATGACTTGTCTAAGATAATTAAGATTGGACCAATAATTTTCTCACAAGAAAAAAGAAATCAATAGGGCATCATGCTTAAAGCAAACTTGTGAAACTTTTAAGTTTAGAGACAATATGCCCTGTGATAGCATCGATATGGTGTAGCCTCACCCTCATTACTTCTGAAGATGGATCAAGAAAAAGTCAAGAAAGTTGAAGTTGAAGAGATGAAATAGGATAGATTAGTAACTAGGGGCTGATTCTTCCCAAATTGAATCAACCCATAGTATGCTCATACTCGGGAGATTCAATGGTGGGGCTCCTCCCAAAGAATGGGGCTTCCAAAAAAAAAAAAACAGAGAAAAAAAAAAGAAGTAGAAATGATTGGCATTCGAAGCCACTCAAGAAAAAGAAAATATGGTACACCGGGGGCTTAGAAAAAGAAGAGGAGTTAATACCAAGAAGAAAATTCGAACCAAGATGTGTGGTCTGTACACCATTAATCGAGCGCTATCAAGCGGGGCTATTTGTCTTTAAATTTAAAAGAGGATTAAGTTTGCTCATCTCACCAAAAAAAGAAAAAGGAAAAAAGAAAAAATGAAAAGCCCGTTAGGTAGAAAACTCGAAAGGGCTACCTAGGCAAAAGTTAGGGCATTCAAAAAAAAAATCAAGCTCTCTAAGTGGAAAACCTGAAAGGGCTGCTTAGGCAAAAGTTAGAGCAAACAAAGAAAGGAAAGTGTCATGAACTACGAAGACCTGATTCTCCACAAACATCAAACAACTTGTCACAGTTTTTTCGAAATAGACATCAACGTGGAGATACGTAGGTAGCCCCTAAAGTTACATTGGGTGAGGTCCAATTCTTGTGAAAACACTAAGTGTTGAGTTCAAAATTAATTTATCATGGCAATTAGTTTGAAACTAAATAAATTGAAGACATTTAATTCATAAGGGTAAATAATATCTTGAAATTTATGGACATGCCAGTAACACCCTGCTGCTTCTTTGTTTCTCGCCATTTTGGGAGGTTTGTCACTTCCTAAAACTTCTTGTATAGCTTTCTTCTAGGTATTACTTTTTGAAAAGTTCTACCTTCGTGAGGATTTTTATGTCCCTAATGTTTTGTTCTTTCTTTAAATTCTGAAATCTAGTGATATTTGGTGAAATCATTTGACATGAGCTTAGCTAAGAATCTCTAACAAGGCCCATTGCCTGAGCCTTCCTCGAACCCCTTTTGAACCCTCCACCCATGCGTTTAAACCCTTGTGGAATCCATGTTGCCCCTTTTGTTAAATACTCATCCGTTTCGACAACCCCGTCCATTCGATTAAAGGAGAAGAAAAGATACATAAGCCGGTTTGCTTGACCATCCAGAATGAAAGCTATCAGAATTCGATGAACCTTTACAGCTATTGAAGTGGCATGTAAGGTGTATTTTGGGTTGACACCGAAATGGAAGTGCAAGTATGATCCAAGGAAGTGATGCACATCATTACGTTTGAAGAAGATACATGAGGTTATGAACCCCAAAAGATGTAGCCATCAGAATCAGAGTTGATATTGACTTTACGTCCCACTTTGCGATCAAAGGATCCAAGCCGAAGTGCTTAAACGTAATCTTCATACTTCAGTTTTTATAATTTTTTTTCTTTCGAAAAATGTTTTTGAAAGCCCTCTTGGTCGTTTTTGAAAATGAGTGATATATGTGAACTACTTGTGCCGGTCCTTTTCTCTTCAAAGGTACTTTTACAGTATCTGCATTAGAAAGTTCTTAAGTTGGGCTTCCTTGCCATAGGTACCCTAGTGTCGAGGTTAGGCTTCCTTGTCATAGGTACCCTAGTGTCGAGGTCTGGCTTCCTTGTCATAGGCATCCATCTATTGAAGTTAGTCTACAATATAAGAGTTGGTTGATTAGAAAAAGAATTGATATTGATAAGTTAGAATAACTTTTAAAGATGAAATTGTTGGCATGTGAAATTAGTGCATAGAATGATTGGTTTGAAACCTACACTAAGTGTGACACTTGTGTTGAAAAATGAAAGTGTAGCATAGAGTGATGTTGAAAACTATCATTATATGTATTAGTTTATGTGTCATATAATATAATGCCTTAAGAGTTTATAATAACTTAGCATTATTAATGATTTTGAATCCCTTTGTCATAAGGAATGTAGCTGGAAAGAAAATCCCAAGGAAATAAGTTTTGAAATGGTTTATCAAAAACCTTGAAGGTATACCTAGTTGAAATTGATTTTTGGAATAAAACTTTCTTAGTAGCATGGAAATGTCACTAGAAAGAATAGTATTTTTTGAAAAAACATAAGCATTACTTTTTTGAGATTTTTATCAAACATGTGATATGCACACATTTGAAATAAGTTTTGAAAACTTGTAATGATATGATGAAATCATTTTAGAAAATTGTCAAAGTCAATGGAATCATGACATGGAAATTTGCTTTTGAAAAGTGGAATTTTTCCTTTCATAGAATTTGATCGAATACTTGGTGTGCATACATTTGAAATGTGTTTTGAAAACTTGTCATGACATGTGAAACATATTTGAATCATGACATAAGAAATTGGATTTGAAAAATCAAAATTTTGTTTTCTTGAGAAATTTTATCAAATACTTGATGAGCATCATTTTAAGCTTGTAAAGTAAGAGATTGGAACACCTAAACTCTTCCAAATATATTCCTCATGAAGGGGAATGATCAACCAAAACTTATAGAGTAAATTTTGAGCTAAGAATGCCATAGAATTTGGGGATAGAAGATAAGAGTATGAGTTTACCTCTTGTCGTGAATGGGAAGATAGAAAAGACGAGCTTGAAGCTCCAACAATACTCTTGAGTCAGTTTCATCATCCAGAAAGCCTTGTATTGGTTAGGTGTTTAGAGGAGTGGATACCTCTTGTTAGTCAAGAATTTGAAGATGCGATAGAGATTTGTAAAGACTTAGAAAATGGGTGAATCCCAAATGCAAGAATCAAGAGATGAATCCTAGTTTTGATCTAAGGATTGATGTGTAGAATATCTTAGAGAGTAATTGGAAGTAATCTAAATAGATGAA
The DNA here is from genome assembly GCA_017140935.1 of Hamamelis virginiana. Taxonomy (NCBI): domain Eukaryota; kingdom Viridiplantae; phylum Streptophyta; class Magnoliopsida; order Saxifragales; family Hamamelidaceae; genus Hamamelis; species Hamamelis virginiana. The sequence continues at coordinate 36,877 of JAESVK010000912.1, read as the reverse complement.
AGCCAATCTGAATTGATGAGAAAAAGTGAATGAAATTAATGATAGTTTGCAAGAGAATGATGTGAGATAATGATTTGGAAATGATGAGCGTGTAGGCAAAGCCCATATTTGACATATGGCAAAGCCCATATTTGACATACGGCATTCAGAATAAGCATTTTGTTAAGTGAAGTCCATATTTGACATATGGCAAAGCCCATATTTGACATATGGCACTCAGAATAAGAATTTTATTAAGTGAAGTCCATATTTGACATATAGCAAAGTTCATATTTGACATATGAGATGTGATGATTTAGAATATGATTTGGCGAAGTCCAGGTATGAACATATCTGACATAGGAGATTTGATGAGTTAGAATGTGATGGTTGATAGACGAAGTCTATATTTAATGAAGTGTGATTAGCAATTTTGAAGATAATTAGAAATGAGTGTGAAATTCCTTCTAAAGATATGAAAATTGGAAATGCAATTTCCAAAAGGATTGAAAATCCTTAAGTTAACTAGAAATGAAATTTCTAGTAATGAGTCGAAGACTCCCAAATTTTTATGATATGGGAAATGCAATTTCCAAAAGGATTGAAAATCCTTAAATTGATTAGAAATGAAATTTCTAGTAATGAGTCGAAAACTCCCAAATATTTTATGATAATTGGAAATGCAATTTCCAAAAGGATTGAAAATCCTTAAGTTGACTAGAAATGAAATTTCTAGTAATGAGTCGAAGACTCCCAAATTTTTTATGATAATCGGAAATACAATTTCCAAAAGGATTGAAAATCCTTGAGATAACTAGAAGTGAGACTTCCAGGAAGAGAGAATTTGAAGCGAAGCTTTCAAAATAATTATGATGGTTAATTATCCCTATTTTGTTGTGTCAAAAATGGGATGTCATTGTTTTCGTTGATATTCACTAGTGAAGCCATGAACATTAACGAGGGGCTTCTGTAGACATCCATTTTTGACCATGAGTATGGTCATGAATGGTTGTCTATTTTTAGAAATGAAATAGGGTGTCAAAACCCTAAGTTCCCAGTTTTACCCCTTGTAGGTAATTAGATAGATATCATTATCACATGTGTGTTTTTAGGTCAGATTGAGTCTGTTCTTTTTGCATTAGGTTTTTAGAGAGTTTAGGAGCATCCCTGCAAAATTCCATGGCATTCCGAGCAAGGCTTGACAGAAAGTAAGGCCTTTTGTGACTGAAGGGCAGTTTGGTCATTTGAATCACAAAAGCCCTGAATGACTGTCGATCTTGTCTCGAATGGCCTCAAGGCTTTGGCATAGATATTCAAAGTGTGTTTGGTAGCTAAGTTGATCAGTGGCAAGATCTGTGAAGCCTTCTGGCTCATGATTGGCTCTTGAAGCTCGAAAGGCCCTTTCAAAGCCCAGATTAGGGTTTCAACCGGAAGCGATCGAGATTCGATATTTTTATCAAGCCAAAGCCTTCAAAGGTTTCAAAACACTTTCCTAAAACATTTTAAAACTTATTTTGAGAAGAAGAAATGATTTCGAAAGCAATCGGTTAGCAAATTTCAAAACCCTAATTTAGGCCCGGCAGGCCCTAAACAGCTAGTCGGTCGAATTTTCCCTAAACCTTTGACCTTGGTCAATGCATTTTCACTTCAAACTCTTCTAGAAACATTGAGAATCGAATCACGATCATTTTGGAGCTTTAATCGTCGAATTTGGACTTGAAACGGGCCCGAAAAGCCGAAAACTGTCGATACGGGTCGTGAGAGGCCCAAAATAGATCAAATTTGGGCTGAAGAATCGATGACCATCCCTCCCCGGACGGTTGGCCGTCCCTAGGGGACGTTTGGCCGTCCTAGGGTGGACGGTCATCCATTCTCTCGCCCAGTAACTGCTAATAATCAGTCTTTTACCTGCCCAGGACTCTTCCAAGCCTTGCCATGTGTCCAGTTCGGCCATGGGGGCTTTTGGATGAGTATGAACACCTTGGAAGGCTGGTTTTGAGCCCTTGGATCATTCCTAGGAGATTTAAACTCAGCCATTGATGAAACTCAGGCCTCCCTATAAATAGAGGACCCTGAAATCAGTTTCAACACACAGAAAATAAGCTTTAGAGAGCTAGCTTGGAGAGTAGAGGCTTGAGCAATTGCACAAGCTTCCCCCATAGCACTCTAGCTTAAGTTTTAAAGTCCTTAAGGTCCTTGGAGTCCTTGGAGCTTGAGGAGAAGGCTTGGAGCTTGAGGAGAAGGCTTGGAGCTTGAGGAGAAGGCTTGAAGCAAGGAGGCAGAGAAAGAGGTTAATAGAGTTTTCTTCTTCTTCTTTTTCTTTTATAGTTTTCTTTTTATTGCTTTAGTATGCATAGGATTTAGTTCTTTAGTATGCATGATAGGTTAGTTTATTGTTCCCTTAATTTGAAAAATAAGGATTAGTTTATTAAAATAGCTTTCTTTTTGCATAATAGGAATCAGTTTTATGCATGCATATTTCTCCCTCTTCTCTTCTACTCTTCTTCTTCCACTCTTCTTCGATCATACCATGTTAGGATTAGATATTTGAGATTTATTTCATGCTAGGAAGTTAGGATTATGCATGTTTTTTTTTAGGAAAGCATATTAGTCCATCTCTTTGAGTCATTTTGAATATTGTTACTATGTTAGGATAAAAGTAAAGGTTGCATATTAATAGTTAGTGGTTAGGTTTGTATCATTATTTTAATTGTGTCTTGATTGGAATGCTATATGAATTGTGATCGAGGGAGCGAGCAAAGGTAAGTCCCTTCCCTTGTGATAAAATTGATTGTTTTCAAGCAAGATGCATGATTATTTTGATATATCATACTAGATTGCATATTAGGCCATTTACACTTCTTTTATTTATTTATTTTATGGGTTTTAAACCCACTTTTTGATTACTTTCAAATCTGTCCGTGGATTTAAAGTGACCTTAAAGTGGATCAAAACTCACTTTTTTAGGCCAAAATCAACATAGAAACATGCCTAGGTTCACATAGCTAACTTAGATTGCATTTAGGACATTTTCATGCATTGATTACTTTCTTTAGTTGTATTTTTATTTTTATTTATTTTCCAGAATTTTCCAGCATGCATATCTTTGTGTTTTAGGTATTTAAACTAACCTAGGATTAGCTAGAAACCTTAGGATTAGGGGGGTCACTTGACCCCACTTAGGACTCTTCTTTGTTGTAAGAATTACAATAAAAATAGAGTTCTATTTTACCTAGGATCCTACTTCGAGAACAAATTCTAAAAGTGATTTTGAAAGAATTCAAAATGGAATGAAATTCCATATCTCATGACAAGTGTTTTGATCAAACTCAAACTCTCGAAGCTAGAGTCCAAGATAAGATAGAATTTCTACGATTATGTGGTTCATTACAATAGGAGAGTCCTAGGGTAATCGAACTACGTGGACTTTGATCTTTGTCAAGCAATTGATAAGGTATGTAGGCAGTCAATAGGGCGCAAGTCCAATCTTAGGATGACTCTAGTCTCCTAAGGTCTTTAGGATTTCTTTGATTTCTTTTTTATTTTATTATTATCTATTATCTAGTATTATCTACACTATTTTCAATGGTTGATTAGATAAATAGGATTGATATGATTAGATATTGATAAAGCCCAAACTTAATTAGGAGACCTTTAATTAGGGCGAGGTGGGTGCCTACAAGGAGTTCTTTGGAACCTTCCCACTTCGTAATCTGGCCCCCGAATCCAACTTTGATTCTAAGACGATGCTTTTTCCAAAATATGGGGTCAATGTTTTATTGAAAATAAAACTCTTTTTGTGGTTTCCTTGTTCCCTAAAAATAAGGTGGCGACTCCTAGTTTTTTACAAACTCTCATCCCTTTTTCAAAAACCCAATCTTGAGTGGATAATAGAGAAGGATAAACGTGGATAATAGAGAAGGATAAATCGAGATGGATAAACATCATCCACAATCCACTCAAGATAAACCTCCCTCAAGAGTGAACGAGAGGCCCTCCCGATCTAGGTTGGCTGGTTCACAACGGCCCTAGGGTTTCTCATACTCTTCTTTTGTGTCTCTTCTCTTTTGATGAGTGGGTGGTTTAGTGCTAGCATGTCCCATCAAGTAGTATTTATAGAGAGCCTCTAGGGTTTCTATTTAATACTTATTTCCAACTATAATTTAATTCCTTAATTATTAACAATTAATAATAAGGTTATTTGTTAAATTATAATTAGGAAATTCCATTCTCTCTTAATTCAAGAGACTCACTTATGCTCTTTGTTTGTATGTGACCCATTGGGTTCACCCCAACCTAGTAGTGGTTCGGGACATCTCATGTTCCCTAAAATAAAAACTTTCTATTTTTGGTTCGATTGGAACAATTCCAATTTTTCCCTCAATGATAACACTTACCATTAGGCCTTCACTAGTCATGAGTGATATCTAGCAACATATCATGACGTACCCTAGGTTTGGGTGAATAGCAGAACTATGTGAACCCTTCATGTTACTTAATCCTTTATCCCCTAATGTCACTGTTAAGATAATAGGTATGATTATCAGTCAAACCCTATCTTAACAACTTGATATATGTTCTACAAAATATAATCTCAATAAGGTAAATGCAGTGAAACTCTTTTCACTGTTTACCTATCACTCTGGCCAGAGATTCACATTGAGAATTATCTTTGTGAACTGATCATGACATTTTCTCTCATTAAGTGAGAGTGATGATTCCTTATTGCATACTCATCTATCTTCATACATAACTTATTAGGGCCAAAATATACTCTAGAGGGGGGTGAATAGAGTATAGCAAACTCTATAAAATAAAATCCACTTTAAAAAATTGGATCAAATAAAATTGATTGAAGATGAATAGAATATAGAATATGCATCACAACTAACCAATATATAAAAACTAGTAAATAAATATAAATGCAAGAGAAGAGTTAGAGAGATTCAAACACAAGGATTTAATGTGGTTCGGTCTCCACCTACGTCCACATCTCAAGAGCCCCGTCTTGAGGATTCCACAATCCACTATGGATCACTCCTTCAAGGTGGAGAAACCTTTATAAGTTGTCTTCTTTCAAAGGTAGAAGACACTCACCCACAATCTATTTTCAAGGTGGTAGATTCTCACCTACAAGGGATTCACACAACCCTTAAATCTCACAATGATTACAAATGAAGATTGAGAATGTGTACAATAAAAAAACTCCTCAAGAGTAGATGATGTACAATAATAAAGCTCTCACTAAAATCTCTCAAAGATTAAGAACTAAGTTGGCTTCAAGAGAGAATGATGAACCAAGTGATTAATTTACACAAGAATGATGAATAATAGATTGATATATGTTTGTATATGATCATTAGCTGATTTAAGACTCATACAATGAGTATAAATAAGCCCATAAAAGGATATGGCCGTTAGGCACTCAAATAGAGACGTTATAAGCAGCAGAGCATTAGTTAGTCGACTAGGACAAGGTGGTTAGTCGACTAGCAATCATATTTTAAAAGCAATTTTAACTTCTCAGGCACGGTTAGTTGACTAAGACTAAGGGGTTAGTCGACTAGCTAAGCTAAAAACAGTTTGAACATTTTCTGAGTTTGTTAGTTGACTAGGAACAAGTTCGTTAGTCGACTAGCAACTTAAAAATTCATTTAGAAAATCCTCTGGAATCGATTAGTCGATTAGAAGAGAGGTTTTAGTCGATTAGCAACTCAGCTTCTCAAACATGGCTACTGGACTTCCATTAGTCGACTTGTGAGAAATGATTAGTCGACTAGGGAAGTTGCAATGTTAAATTTTCGAAATACTTAAGTCCAAACCAACTTATAACACTTGAACAAGTTAACTAAGTGTTCTAAAACATTTTTTGGCAAGTTTGAAAACATTTTCAAGTGTAAATGCCAATGCAATAAGAGTAAAACATTTTGAATTTTGAGTCCATAGCCCACTATGAGTTTGAATCAATTTTGTGACCAAAATATGATTTTCCAAGATAAAACCTATGGTCTTTAAGTCATAATCAGTTGAGCCAATTATAGTTCATCCTATAGAGAGATTTACAATATAAATCCTAAGCACTCTTACACAAGAAAGAAATCAAGATATTCATAGTTGATTCTTCAAGTCTTATGCTTGGCTCGTGCTAGGCTTGCTTGGCTTCATCATTATACTTCAATAATGTTGAGGCTCATGATAGGATTGCATCAATGCAATGGCTATCTTTATGGTCCTCAGTGAATATACAGCATATTCATATTCACATAAGGTTCATTGTAGTGCATGAGCTTTATGATGGCTTGAGTGTTCTTCATTGACAACTTGAATTCTGTTCTTATAAACACATATACCAAAATGGATATACAAGAACTATAGGATAATGTCAATCAATCAATAAAGTTAGCCAAACAAACATTCAATAAGGTTTGACAATTAAGCAAAAGTGTATAACAAAGTATTCATATGCATAATTGAATAAACATAACACAATGTTTGTTATCATCAAAATCATACAACAAAGTTGGATTGAAGCCACAAAGCTAACAATCTCCCCCTTTTTGTTGATGACAAACATTGGGCACAATTAGCATATAGAATAAATCAATCAATCAATGAAACAAATAAATCAATCAATGATTTGTGACTCCCCCTAACAATATGCATATAAAGATACTAAAGATTATCATTTAAAGCATATGCATATTTTAGGTAAAACAAATCCATGATGCAAGAATAAGTCCATAATACAAAGATACAAAGATCATCATGAATTTTACCACAATTCATACTTGCAAACAAACACAAGAATACTTGCAAATATACACAAGATGCAAATCAAATAGAATCACAAGACAATGATTGTTATCATCAAAATCAACCAACAGGGGTGGAACAAGTCATAAGTAATTCTTCACAAGGGATAAGTACTCGTTCTAATCTTAGAGATGGTTGTGACAATATTGCATTTGTTTCTCAAATTGAACCTAAATATTTTAGTGAAGCCGAAAATGATGACAATTGGATTATGGCCTGCAAGAATAACTAAATTAATTTGAAAGAAATCAAGTATGGGAACTAGTGCTTAAGCCTAATGACCATTCCACCATTGGTACTAAATGGGTTTTTCGAAACAAAAAGGATGAAGATGGAAATGTGATTAGGAATAAGGCAAGACTTGTTGCACAAGGCTATAATCAACAAGAAGGTATTGATTATGATGAAACATATGCACCGGTTGCTAAACTTGAAGCTATTCGCATGCTTCTTGCTTTTGCTAGTTTTAAGAATTTCAAATTGTATCAAATGGATGTGAAAAGTGCACTTCTAAATGGTTATATTTCGAAGGAATTTTATGTTAAACAACCTACCGGATTTGAAAGTAACACTTTTCCTAACCATCTATACATGCTTTCAAAAGTACTATATGGCTTAAAACAAGCACCAAGAACATGATATGAAAGGTTAAGTGAATTTTTGCTATCAAATGATTTCATTAGAGGCAAAATTGACACTATACTCTTCATAAAGATTAGAGATAATGATATGCTTATTGTTCAAATATATGTTGATAATATTATTTTTGGTGCTACTAATGATCTTTTTTGTCAAGAGTTTTCTAAATTCATGCAAGATGAATCTGAATGAGCATGATGGGGAATTGACATTCTTTCTTGGACTTCAAATTAAGCAAACCAAAGAAAGCATTTTGATTAATGAAGCAAAGTATGTGAAGGATATGCTAAAGAAATTTGGCATTGAAGGTGTGAAGTCTAGTCCAACTCCAATGAGTCCTTCAACCAAGCTTGATATTGATAAAAATGGTAAGAAAGTTGACCAAAAGCTATATCGAGGTATGATTGGTAGTTTTTTTTATCTAACCGCTAGTAGACCAGATATCATGTTTAGTGTATGCTTATGTGCTAGATTTCAAGCTAATCTCATGGATTCCCACTTACAAGCCGTTAAACGCATATTTAAATATCTTGTTGGAACTCATGATTTGAGTTTATTGTTTCCTAAGCATGCATCGTTTAAACTTGTAAGCTATTCGGATGCTGATTTTACCGGTTGTAAAACCGATAGGAGGTGCACTAGTAGCACTTGTCATTTTTTAGGCCATTTGCTTGTCTCTTGGTTTAGTAAAAAACAAACATCGATTGCTCTTTCTACCACTGAAGCGGAATACATTGCCGCTCGAAGTTATTGGGCACAAGTTTTTTTATATGGAACACAACTTGAAGACTATAGGATCACCTTTAATTACATACCAATTCGGTGTGATAACATTAATGCAATTAATATTTCTAAACCTTGTTTACACTCATGCACCAAACACATTGAAATTAGGCACGATTTCATTCGTGATCATGTGTAAAGGGGAGATGTCGAACTAGAATTTGTAAGCACGAACCACCAATTGGCGGACATCTTAACGAAACCTCTCCAAGAGGATCGTTTTTGCACAATTAGGCATGAACTTGGTATGATAAGACCAATGGAATTATAATTATCTTCGCTAAACTCTATTCTCTTTCTCATTTTTGTGATGACAAAGGGGGGGAAATACTTTGATGAATATGATGTGTATATGCTTTGATGCTTTGATGTATATGTTGATAAATTAACCATATCATATTGTGCAAATTTGAGGGGGAGCTCATGCTTTTATATTTATATGCTTTCAAAGTAATGGTTTGCCATCATAAAAAAGGGGGAGATTGTTAGTCCTAAGGTCAATTCTGTTGACCATATTTTGATGATAAATAAACATTACTTTAATCACTAACATATGGTTAAGTGTTGTGACTATTTAGAATCAAAGACATATCTTGTTGGAGCTCATCAAAATATCTCAAGCAAATTCTTTATGCCAATTACTCAAATCAAAGCTCATAAAGACCATAAAGAGAAACTTGAAGTCAATTCCTTGAAGATATTTTGAAGTAAAGTTGTATTAGGAACTATATGTAAGGCATCTCAATTGTTTAACCTTGCATAGCTCAAAGACAAAATGTTTTGCTCATATTTCATTAGCATACATACCTTTGAAATCTTGTAAAATGTTTTTAAACTAAGTCAAAAATTCCTTTGAGCACTCAGTTAACTAGTTTACATGTTGGAAGTTGATTTAGACTTAAGAAAATCAGAAAATTGGCTCAAGAACATATCTAGTCGACTAACCCTCTTTGTATAGTCGACTAACTATGATCCAGTAGCCAAGACTTTGAGAAATCTTAATCTAATCGACTAAACATATAAGCTAGTTGACTAACTTGTCTTCTAGTCGACTAAAACCTAGGTCTAGTTAACTAAATGCAAGGCAGTAGCCAAATGATTGAGAAGCAGTAAAGCTACACGACTAACCCTTTTTGTCTAGTCAACGAATCGAACCCGGAACATTTTTAAAGAAATTTTACAAAGCTAGTCGACTAACTAGTATAGCCTAGTCGACTAATCGTGCCTAGGAAGTTTGAATGCTTTAAATTTTTAGTTGCTAGTCGACTAACTCCTTGGTCTAGTCGACTTACTCCTCTGCAAAAGCAAAATGGCTATTTCCCTTTCTAGCAAATGAAACATTTGATGCACCCTACCGCTTCCCTATTAACCAATCAGATACAAGAGGTTTTAAAACGGCCATTTGAGAGTAAATTCGTTATAAATAGAGCTCTTGCTCTCATTGAAGGCCATCCATCCAATATTGTTAAGAGCATTCATTGTGAGCATTTATCATTCAAAGCTTTCTTTTAAAACTCCTTTGAGCTATCTTTGTTAATCATTTGAGAAGCTATTAGTTTGAGCTTGTATTTGTGCAAATCAGCTTGTTGAAGCATTTATTGTATCAAACCAAATCTTATATTTATTGTGAGCTAAGGGTTGGGTGATAACTCTTGTGAAGCTTGGAGTTTGTTGGCCAAACTCAAGCTTGAGAAGAAGTGCTCTTGGTGAGCATTGGTTTAATCTTCACCGGAAGTAAGATTGAGTGCTCTTTGTGAGCATTGGTACTAATCTTCCGCCGTCAAAGAAGATTGTTGATTGTAAATGTTTCTCCACCTTGAAGGAGTAATCCATAGTGGATTGAAGAATCCTTGGGCTTGGTGCTTAAGGTGTGGAAGTAGGCGGAGTCCGAACCACGTTAAAATCCTTGTGTTTGATTTCTCTCTCTCTCTCATTTCCAATTAATTATTTATTTGTGATTCTGCTGAAATTAATTGGACCATAATTTTTATTTGGTAATATTTGCTTAAAGTTTGCCAAACCCTATTCACCCCCCTCTAGGGTTATATAACTTGTGACAACAATTAGCATATTTAAAACATGTATTTAAGTTCATTAAACATTCTATTCAGAATGTTAAATTGCTTAAAAACATGGTTTAAAACAATTTTTTAGGGCATTTTAACATAGAAAATTGCACTATAGTTCCCTTAGAAGTGATTAGGGTAGAGTTTGTTTATTTTTTTGCATGCATTTGAATATTTTCATACATTTATGTTGTTGTCCAAATTTGTTTATTAACCTAGAAGCATGTTTAGATTTACTTTTAACCCTAGTTTAGGTTAGTTTAGCCTCTAGATATAAGTAGGATTAAGTGTAGTTTAGAAACCCTAGGTTGTGAGATGTTTCTAATCTCCATATGACTATTTTATTGTAAGAATTACAATCATGCTAATTTCTTTAATTTTATTAGAATTCTAGTCTTGAGAGACTTCTTTTTCAAATAAAATTTTTTTCAAAGCAAGATTTGTTATAAAGTGTTTTTATTCAAATAAAATTCTGTTTTCAAGTGTTTTTATCAAAATGACTCTTTTTATCAAATTGAACTCTTTTAAAGAGTTATTTTCCAAATAAAATTTTCTTTGGATAAGAGTTATTTTCAAAATCAAGTTGTTTACAAAACAAAGTCTCTCTAAAATAGAGTTTTAAATGAGTTGGAATATTGAAACCTTTAGATAAGGATTTGCATGAATGTAGTTCCCTACAATAGGATGAGTCATATGTTAGTTCAAACTATGTGGACTTTGAAGCTTACTAGGAAACTAGTAAGATACATAGATGCTAATAGAGCTCAAGTCCACCCTAGGATACTAAGTATCTTAGGTCTTTAGAATTTGATTTGATTTGATTTTATTAAATGTTTTAGTTAGCTAGGAATTATGTGTGCATGAGATCTTAAATAGCTCAAATAAATTAAGAGACCTTTAATTAGGATGAAGTGGGTGCCTACGAGATTGTATGCTTTGAGCCTTACCACGTTATAACCTAGACTCGAATCCGTCTCTGGTCGTTGATATATTTTTTTTTTTTTCCAAAAATACAGAGTTGTTTTGTTTTGAATAAAATAAAACATTTTTTATGATTTCCTTATTCTTTAAAAATAAGGTGGCGATTCCTTTTTGTTTTCAAAAACCCAATTCTGTTAATGTGGATTGCATCGAATTCCCTGATGGTTTACAATGGCAGTGAGGTGTGGTCCATGTGGACTTGATGCCGATGAGAGACGATGGAAACAAAAGAGCTGGTAGTGTCACGGTGAGGGGAGAATGGGAGATCATGAGGCAAAGCCTCTGCCTTGCGCCACTGGGGAGTTTGAAAGGAAAGTGAAATGAGGAGAGGAGAGGAGAGTAGGAGGCCAAATTTAGGGTTTGTAAATTTGTATAAATTTTATAAAAATAAAAATATTTTATATAATAACTTATAACTTCGGTCGGTTTCGTTGAACTGTGGTTTGCCAATTACCCTACCGTGAATCAGACCGGAAATTGAAAAATTTTGATTTCTCCAATCGATTTGAACCGATAACGGATTAAAAACCAACCAAACCACCTATAACGGTCTAGTTTGGTTTGGTTTGTTGGTTTAGTTCGGTTTATGCCCACCCCTAACGCACATTAAAGAACATCAAGCGATAGCATTCAAAGATAAAAAATGTAAGCCAAGCACAAGGATTAGACTTGGAGCGTTAAAGACCTTTGTTGCCTTGTGTGAGAGTGTTAGGCATAACTGTAAAATCTTTCTTTGATTGAACTCTCTTCGCTCAAGACCTTGACCTAGAATAGGCTTTAGGACCTTTGGACTTAAGGATTAAAATAAGTAAAGGTTCATAAGATGAATTAATGTCTTGTGGCCTGACCTATTATGCTAAACTTGTGCACAATCTCTTGATAGAAAGATAATTTTGATCAATTGAGATATAAGTTCGATTGATCGAGAAGTGGTCTAGAAATTCAATTTTGTTCTAACTTCAGTTCTCAATTGATCGAGTTGTGCTAAAAATTACATAACAGTTAGTTTTTGCATTGTAATGGCCTTATTAGAACATAGGATAATAAATACTCATTGTTTAGGTCTTGTTTGTGCTAATAATCATACACAAACATAAGCAAACTTAATTAGTATATATCATTCTTGTGTAAATCTAGCCAAAGAATCATATTTTTTCTTGAGCCAATTACTTATGTTTTTTAGAGATTATATAGTTTGGCTTATTACTCTTAATAAGTTGTGTTTTACGAAGCAAAAAAAAAAAAAAAAAAAAAAAATCTTCATATTGTTGTATAAGATTTGGGTTGTAACCCTTATTGGAGAAGGAGTGGGGTTTGTCCCTTGGTTGTAAGGTTCGGTCTCTTCCTGTCAAAGGGATTAGGTTTTTTTACCTTAGCCTAAAGAAGGATAGTGTAAGGTTTGATCTCTATTTGACAAAGAAATTGTATAAAGGTTTCTCCATCTTAAAGCAGTGATCCGTAGTTGTAGTGGATTAGAGAAATCATTAAGGGGTGCTCTTGAGTTGTGGATGTAGGTGGAGTCCAAATCAAGTAAAAATCATCGAGTTTAATTTCTCTATCCCTTTTCTCTTGCTATTTATATTTGTCCACGTGTGTCTAATTTTTTATATAAATTGCATAGCATTCTTAAATTAGGCAATTAGTTTTATTTTTTATATTATTTGTTAAAATTTGCCATAGATCGTATTCACCCCCTCTAGGGTTGGTATCTAAGCCGACACTTACTTTTTTTGCCATGGGTGAATTCATTTGAAATGCTTGGGCTTGGTGCCTATTGGGGCCATGTATTCCTTTTTGGATAATAAGGGGCCATGTATTCTCACTCAGCGTGACCTTGTTTGGGCTTGCCACTTGTTGGCATGTGCCTAATTGCTCTTATGTATTTGGGTTTAGCGCTATGTTTGCACTAGTCACATCACATTATTGTGGAAAATATAGATTAATTAAATATTATTTTGCGCATTATAGCTATTCCCACAGGTACTAAATGTCCTAATTGATCTAGTAACTACTATGCTAATTTCATATTTCAGTTTGATTTTTCTCGACATTAATCAACTTGGGCTCCCCCGAGGGCCTATATCAATGCCTCTAAGACACTCAATTTACGTTGAACTCAATCCATTATTGTCCGGACAATAACTTGTTACAGTAATATTGGGACTTGGAACTCTAAATTAAGTTTCCATGTCTTGTGCCGTTGGACTGCTACTTTCATATCTTAGACAGTCGCCTGAGACTAGTATAGTCCTGTTTGGGATAACTTCAACTTGTACTTTTAAAGGACAAGCAGAAATGAAGTAAAAGTTTAGAAATGCAAAAGCAGAAGTACGGTCAATTGTGTTTGGAAACTTGGACACATTGAGAATTTATTTTCAG
>JAESVK010000912.1:0-13237 GCA_017140935.1 Hamamelis virginiana | reverse complement strand
TAGACTTTATGTATGTAAGAAAAAGTGGTATGACAAACATGCTAAAGGCAGTGACTTCAGAGTGGAATAGAGAGAATGTAAGATACCTAATTCTCCGTTATTAAAAGTTGCCTATGCTCAATATCCATTAATGATGCAGCTGATGAATCCTGACCCCAGAAGGATAAACTGGAAAAGATGGGAGTATGAGACGAGTACAGAAATTAATGATGAAAAAACAGAAGCAGATATTTTAAAGATGGCAACGGAAGTAATGGAAGCAAGTTTAGAACTTCACAATTTTCTAGATTGGCCTGAGGAAAATTTTAGATTGAAGATGGCAGAGATAAAGGATGTCTGGGAAGATGGGATCAGATTGATCAGTTTAAATAGAGTTTTTGAAATGGTGGATGAATATAGAATTGCGGAAGCAGAATTGAGAATGTATGAAGGTGAATTGATGCGGAAAAGAAACTAATATGAACAACGACAACATCAACAATTTAGAAAATGGGTGCAAAGGATGAAAGCTGTTCATACCTTGTTGCAGGAGATGGCAGAGAAATGAAATAAGATATTAGAAGAATAGGACAGAAGAGACAACTCAAGGGGAAGTGAAAAACAAGACGGGTATAGTGGGGAAGAGACATTGACAGAGTTGCGGGAAGAAGCAATAATACATATAAAGATGCTAAAGCGACTGAGAAGAAGTTTGAACAAAAGAAAAATTTTATTACAAACACTTGGCTATGAAATATAAGGAAAGAAAATAGGACGAGAGATAATAGAGGGGAAATGTTTGTATGAAATGACGAAGGAATTATGTAATAAAGAAGAGTAATAGTAATGAATGGAATATTTTGTGATCAAGAAATCTGTGTGCTGTATTTGGATATATATAATGTATATTTAGTAAATACACACACACATACACACACACACACACGCACACACACACACACACACACACACACACAGATATATATATATATATATATATATGATGTTATCAGGCCGGCTGGACTTTCAAAGTTACGGTCTAATTAATTTAAGCCATTGGATGATATGAAAGGCTAGGATTGAGCACAAGGTTTGAGGAAAAAAAAGGGGGGGAAATATGATATTCACGTGGGTGTGGGTGTGGGTGGGGGTGGGCTGTTCACTCTTTCTCTCCTTCCTTATTCGTCTCTCTCTCTCCTCTCCCTCATCTCACCATTGGTGTGAAGCTCCAGCAGATCTCCAGCGACGGCGTCGGCGCGTCAGGTGCAAGATCTACACTCTCTCTCTATCTTAATTTAAGTATAAAGAGTATGGAAATAAGAACATAAGGGAGAGGAGGATGAGGAAGAAGAGGGAGTAAAGGGTTCAGAGTTGAAGCAAATGGAACTGGGTGTCTTCAGTTTTCTCATATTTTGACCAGATTCAGGGTTTGGTATGTCGTTTTGATGGCTAGTTTTAGGTGATAATGAAAGGAAATTGATGGTATGAACAAGATTCGCAGCGGAAGTCATGCAACAATAAATTTTTTTACAAAAGCTGAATCCACCATCAACCTCTAAAGAGGATTCGATTAAGCATCAGACCATGTTTTAACAAAGTAAGAACATAAATAAACTATTTAAATGTATACTTACAATAATCTCTTTTGTTTTTGCGATTGACTAACCCGACCTCCAAAAGTATGAAGCCTCCAACGGTATCCACACGAGCACAAGACCTTGTGAATCCTTGCAACTATCAACACTTGATGAGAGGCAAGCTTAGAGAGCTAGTGGGGAATTTCGGCTATGAGAGAGTGGGGATGCATGGGGATGGCCCTAGGGTTCTCTATTCTTCTCTTAGCCTCCACTTGATGATAGCTAGGGTTGCTTTGTGCTAGTTTGACCCATAATGTGAAAAACCCAAGTTTTTAAAGCATTATTTTAAGGATTTTTGTAAAAATAATAATAATAATAATAAAATTAAATTTCCATCTATTTACAAAATTTCCATTTGGCATTTTGTATAACCAAAACCTCCCCCTTCCCCTTTTGTTCTTATTTTCGGCAGAAGAGAGGGAGCCGAGAGAGAGAGGGTGGAGTCACGAGAGAGAGAGAAGGAAGCTTTCCTAGTGGCCGGAGCTCGTGGATGCCGTGGACTCGCCGGAAAAAGGTAAGGTTCCATCCTTCTCCATCTTCCTCTCCTTCTACTCCTTCTTCTTTTGCTTTAAAAACCCATTTTGTGGGTTTGAAATGTGGAAGCTTGGATTTGTGAGAATGGTTGGTTGTGGGTTGTGTATAACGTTAGATCGGGCTATGTTGGGTAAGGTTTGAAGGTTCTTGTTGAGTAAATGTGGGTATTTAAGTGTATTTGGCGTTTTGGGTTTATGTGGGTTTTATGCCTAAAACTTTGTGGTTTCTCAAATCGTACCGTCAGATATTCGCCATTTTGAGGGATTTCTGTTGTTTCAGACTTATGTGGGATGGATCTAAGTTTCCACTGTTAGGATTTGAGTTTGGATGAGTGAGGATGAGTTTTTTGTGAAAAGGGCCTTGCAGCAGTTGAATCTGGCAATTTTGGGCTAGCCCTATCGATAGGGTAGTCATCCCTATCAATAGGAGCCACCAACGGTTTACAGAATTTCTAGCTGAGTGTTGTGGCTATCGATAGGTGTAGTTACCTATCGATAGGCCTATCGATAGGATTGGTTGCCTATCGATAGGAACTCCATCCTATCGATAGGGATCCCTTCTGTTCCTTCTTTATTCCCCCTTTGAGTATTCTTTTCTACTTTCTCCGGCCCTGCTTGATGTATTACATCTAAAATCAAAGGGCTCCTAAGGGTTTTAGTTTAACGTTGAGATTGGTTTGGTGTTGGTAAACTTGATATACTTTTATACAATTTTTATTTTAGATTTGGGAAACCCGTGGGATGAACACTATGCGTCATAGCTAGCTTTCACATGTAAAGATTGATTGGAGACTTAACCTTTGAGGTAGGAATACACATGTTCTTACTAATACTGATGATAAATTGTTTTTGAGACTTTACTTGTGTTGATAAACATGAAAACCATTTATAAAACCTTGATGAATAATTCCACTCTTTTGTATGAAATGTTACGTGGTTAGAATATGCGAATATGCCATGATATTGTGTTATGCTAGTATGATGCCATGATTTATGGGTTTTATGTCATGTGAATTATATATGCGGATTTGATTGAGGCAGAGTCAGAGAATACTCCTCTGTCAGTTGTTATTATGATGATATGGATAAAGTCAGAGAATACTCCTCTATCGGTTATGGATTATGATGTTATGGATAGAGTCAGAGAATACACATCTATCGGTTATTGTTATGATGAATGGGAAAGAGTCAGAGAATACTCCTCTTTCATATGGAATATAAAATGGATGAATCATGGATATGAATGATAATTGTTTTTGTGAAATTTGATATATTATTTATGGATATTTGTATAATTCTCGAACCACATATGCATGTGTTCGTGAAACTCGAATTAAATGATTTATGCATCAATATTATCATTGTTAGTCAAGAATAGTATTTCTACTGAGCTAGTGGAAGCTCACTCCTGCTTTTATGCAGCAGATTCTCAAGACAGTATAGCTGGTTCAACAAGACAGAATTCTTTTCCTTTGGTGGTAGGATTGGCAGTGTTCTGGACGTTGGTACAGAGGAATAGGTAGATTTGTTTGTAGACTGCTACACTTGGACTGTTGCCAGGGATGTTGGCACATTATTATACACCATGGATATATTTACTATATGCATTTTACGTTTGGGAACATCGCATGATGAGCACATTTACATTTCATGTTTCTTATACATATATATATCCTTTGCTATATTCTGTGTGGAAATATGAATGAGCTTATCAGGTTGTATCCCTAATTGACACGTGTTGACCTACCCGGGAGGGTCCTCAGTAGCGTCAGTTTGGGGCGTTACACATAACCTCATATTTATAGGCAATCTTCCCTTTATTTGCTATTTAGTCCCTCCTCTTATTAACCATGAATAATAAGTACTAAATTAACAATAAATGGGAATAAACTGCTCTCTTTAATTCAAAAGACTCTCTTATGCCCTATTATGTGTGACTGACCGCGCTATGGCAAGGGAGGTTAATTCCTCACCATGCATCAGGATTGATATTTATATAACCACACTCAACAGATAATTAACCTCAATTCATAGAGTCAAGGGGAGTGCGGGTCATCCACAGAGAATGGTTGTTGATTTAAATAAGTAGCTTAAAAGGTTCTAATCTAGTGAGATTTGGATTCAAAAGTTGATTTGATTGATTGATTGATTCCCTTAATTGTTAGCAGCCTAATTAAATGAAATAAAAGTAAATAAAATCAAATATGGAGAATGGCAACGGGGTTGGATTGGATTTAGGGTAAATATGCACCGATTGTAAAAGGAAATGCTATTATAATGTGGGATAATGGAAAACCTAAACTACAAGATTAGGTTAACCTAGAAAAGTATGAATGATTGAATACCTAATGATTAATCAAAAGCCATAGACTATCAATACTCATTCGAGAATGCATATCCTATGCTAGCGATTAAATTCTCATTTACTCAATCATCCATTATCAAGATTACCATTTGTATTCGATTGTAAAAGCAATCACAGAAAACTAATACAATTAAAGATAAATTCGAATTCATGCACAAAAGTTTGCGAATACAAATCTATCCAATCATTTAATAACACTATTTACAAAATGGAAGCAAAACTTCACCTAAATCCTTCTCCAAGCCCCACCGCCAAGAAACCTAGCCGGCCATGCGATAGATTGGTGATCCTTGAATGCTCCTCTGCCGCATAGTTCGGTTGTAGGCCTTTTAGAGAAGGTTAGAAGTGTTTGATTCCCGAGAAAATTGCCTAGAAAATTATGCAAAACCTTAAACTACCTAAAAATGGAAAGTTGCTAAAAGGGGAATCCTTTTTCTCTCTCTATAACTTTCTATTTATAGCCCCAGAAACCCTAGAGAGGGAAAAGACCCTTTTGCCCCCCTCAATTACATGGTAATTACAGAGAAATATTACTAAAAAGTCGGATTTTGGGGTTTTCTATCGGTAGCGATTAAGTGCCTATCGATAGAGAATTCAAATATTACAAATCGCCTTGGAGCAGAGTCTATCACCTATCGATAGCGTACATAACACCTATCGATAGATGATGTTTTTGAATCCGAGATTTGAAGGTCAAATGCTAACACCTATCGATAGTGGAAAAACACCTATCGATAGGTCTTGAATAAAGTCCAAAAATTATGGTCAGAAGCTACATCTATCGATAGTCAATGTTCCTCTATCGATAGATGTTCCCTTTTCTTCACCAATTCAGCTCGAATGAGATTTGATGCTTCCTTAGCTCCTCCTTGTCTTCTCCTTAGCTCAGGCTTCATAGAAAAGCACAGGAACGGGACTTTACTGGGCCAAAAACCTGCAATGGGACCGAAAACACCATTAGTGAGTTATTTAACTTAAAATCAATAAATTACCTGCCTATTAAAGCATAATCAGGGGTAAGCATAGTCCAATTAAGGTCTATGATTGCGAGCAATCACACCGCCCAACTTAGATGTTGCTAGTCCCTAGCTACACTTTGATATAAAGCAATCGATTAAAACTAGTAAAAAGTAGGAAATAAAATCGCTAAACAAACAGGAAAATCCAAAACTAAAACTGAACATGTATGGGAGAATGAACAAGTTAATATAACTTATGCATGCACGACACCACATTATACCTCACTATTGCAAATATTCTTTTAATCTCGAAGTATGTCCTTAAGTGTGATTGTGCAAGTCGAGCTTCAATAAATTAATTTCTTTGTCAAATTGAGGCAAAGTTTCATCCTATTAATGAGCTTTGATTTCAAAGTCTCGCAAGATGGTCACTCGCAATAAAATCGCGCACAAGATGTAGGTGAACTATTCTGCCCATAACATGTAGAAGAAAATATACAAGTCTACTTATATATTTAAGCACAAATTCAAAAAGAAAAAGATATTGAAATGCTCAATTTGCAATCACAGAAAAATTATCATTAATCATGCACAAGATTGTTGATCAAGAGAGAACAAAGTAACATTCAAAAATCAAAAAGGACTTTAAATGGCTTAAAAAGTACCAAGGTTATTGAAAAGAAAAGGCGACTCCATAATAAGAATGGTTAAACACATGTGGTTTAAGGTGTCTACCCAATAACCATTCTCAATTAACTAACTAAACTCAAAAGAAAAACAACCAAAACAAATAAAACCAACAAAAACACCACCAAAACAAACCAAAGTTTCACCAAATTCCACCAAAAACAACAACACCCATAATAACACCAACTCAAACTATCACAACTCTTAGTTCCCCACTGGGTCATCACCATCCTGGCCATAATCCGGTACATGAGTGGGTGGGGATTATGCAAATAAAGCCATCTCAGCACCCCACTGGCTCCTCCATAAAGCTCTCATCTAAGCTGAGTGCATCCTCAGAGTCTCACTCATGGACTGTTGTCCAGTTAATAAAGTCTGTTGGGTGGTCATCATCGTCTGCTGCCCCAACCAAATCTGGTTCAGGAAGTCTCTCTCACTCATAAGCGGGGCAGCGGTGGCAGGAATGTCCTGAGGAGTAGGTCTATACTCCTGAGCTGGTGGTGGCCTCTCCTGAGGCTGAGCAGGGACAACAGGGGTGGATCTCAATCTCCTAGCAGCCTGACTCGTTGCTGTGCTCCAAGTGAGAGTGGTCTGGGTGATCGGGCCTTGCCCCAGAGTAGCTGCTCATCCGAATCAACTCCTCCCCGTAGCACAAAATAAGTAATCATCTGTGGGTATGGCATGTTGCTCCGTGGGATAGAGGAGATGTATGCTCGGATCTCAGAGAAAATAAGTAGTGCTATGTCCATTGGCCTGTCGGCCATAAACTCAATCAGCTGCCGTATGGATTCCAGAGGGAGGTCAGAATCGGTTCCCCGCGCCCGTAGATTGGAGTACAAAATCTTATTCATGATAGAATATGTAGCATGCATGTTCCTCGTGTTGAAGTTCTGTAGAACAAGGCTGGGGTCAATACAAACAGTGTTCGCACAGTCCTGGATAGTTAACTCAGCGTAAGCTCTGTACGACTCGGCAAACTCCTCTGTAGTAGGGCGCCCGCAGTCCAAAATATCGTCCACACTGAAACGGACTGTGCTCCCCAGAACTGTACTCTGCAGAATCTCTGGTTCGTCGTCCTGATAATGAGCCAAGAGATAAAAATCTCGCACCAATGTGGGTTTGTACCCTCCATCCTTAGCCATCCAGGTCGTCAGTTTTCGTGCCTGTAGAATTTTAACAATAGCATGATTAACTGGGATATGCCGAGTGTCCACGTATCTCTCTATATTAAATTTTCCCCGTCTCACTGCACTCTCGTAAGTGGGTCTCTGAGTGCTCTGACTCGTTATCCTGACCCTTCGGCCAGTCCGAGGATTGTAACTCTCCAACACTCTCCTCGGGCCTTCTCCAATTTCCTCCCCAACAGCCTCATACTCCTCCTCTGCAACAGTATGCTCCTCCTCAGCAGGCTTGGGAGCTCTGGACAATGAACCGCGATGACAAGGTGCATGTGGGGGGTGGTGCAACAAACTCATCATAACTCGAGTCAGACCTCGAGTCAACAACTGTAGATCTCCTTCCCTGCCTAGTATATGAAGCGATGGATCTTCGAGGGCGACTCATATTTACAGGACTTGCATTAATCAAAACTAATCACTACCCAACCACAATGCAGTCAGAAAGAGCACAAAACATAGCAGTCCAACAGTCAGAACTTCGATTCAGCAGAGATACCAAAAAATTCCCTCAGCAATCTAGACCGACTCTACTCAGCAGTAAAGAAAATCCACAACCCCAGATAAATCCACAGATAACAACAACGACAATACAAAAACAAAAATAAAACTACTACCCCCACAGTATATACTAAAAAACACATGGAAAATCTAATACAAAATACTATAGCACCAACCTATATTGAGAGGCGCCGTGAATGTGATGCCGAAAGCCCAGAATGCGAAGAGGTGGTTAGAGAAAGGTCACTGGCGGTTATGGGAGTTGAAAGGTTTTTGGAAGAGAGAAGGCGGGAAGGCGAGGAAGAATGAGAGGGGTCCCAATGCGGGCCCCTTTTATTTTTCAAACTGGTGAGATCTCTATCGATAGATGGTTGACCGCTATCGATTGGTGACCTATCGATAGCGATCTAGCCATCTATCGATAGGTGCAGCTTCTGGCTTCAAATTTTTAAATAATAATTTTTATTTTATTTTTTTTTAGAAGATAAATGAAACTGTACAGCTGAAGAAGAAAAAAAAAAAAGAGCGAACTATTGGGATAAACTGACAACAACTCAACACCTACTATCCAATACCAAGCATACCATAAGGTTACCTAGGTTTTGACGAAAAGATGTATGTGTTTAAGCTCAAAATGGGGTGCTAGGGTAAACAAAAATCAAATACAAAAAACAAAAACTGGATATAAACAAGAACGAAGGCCTAAAATCATCTTTCAATAATGCTAACATGTTCTCAATTGATCAACTAAACCGTACACAAAAGTAAATTCTCATCGAAGCAATTGCAAACATAGCACAAAGCAAGAAACCAAAATATGTTGAACAACTGAATAGAGTGATTATCCAATCCAATCGAAACAATGGCTCAAGGCATGCATAAAGGGTTCTAAATCTCCACTCTTGTTTTAAGATTTAACTCTTACTCAATCAACATGATGATTAATTCACAAAAGCTCGTGAATGTGATCATTTTCAAGGACAATTCTAGCTTTTTAATTCATATAAGCAACAGTTCAGTAAGTATGGGCATTATACAAACATAACTAATCAACTAGCCATTCTCTAAAAGATGCTTACTATTACAAAAGAAATTGAAAGCAACAATTAAGAACTAGAACTAAAAAAAATCATCATAAAGAGTGCATAAGTTATCCATTGGTTTCACTTACCCATGACTTCACGGTTGCACCCAAAATCATCAACATTCTCAAGAAGCACATAACAAGAATATTAGTTATGAATAAAATGAATGATGCCCTCCCCCCAACTTGAATTGAACATTGTCCTCAATGTTTAGGGAATACAAATCCAAGGCACAACATGCAACTCTAAACAACTAAAACCTAAGAAGAAAACAAACTAACTCATGGGTTTCCTCCCAAGCAGAGCTAAGTTTTACGTCTTCTGCCAGACGTCTTGCAGTGTCCTAATCCAACTCATAGATGGGGTCCGCCAAGCCTATTTATTCCACTACCAACCCATCATGAATGATGTCATTGCTAATTCCTTCAATGAAGTACTTTAGTCTTTGACCGTTCGCAGTGAATTGTGCTCCACTTTTTGGGTTTTTAATCTCAACTGCTCCATGGGGAAACACCTTCATAACAACAAAAGGACCATCCTATCGGGATCTCAGTTTACCAGGAAAGAGACGCAATTTGGAATTGAATAACCACACCTTTTGATTTGGTTCAAAAGATTTTATGTTGCTGTGATTATCATGAAAACCTTTCATTTTTTCTTTGTAAATTTTAGCATTTTCATATGCCTCATTGCGAATCTCTTCTAGTTCACTTATTTGCAGTTTTCGATTCAAACCTGCCTAATTCATTTCAAAATTGAACTGTTTGATTGCCCATAAAGCTTTATGCTCCAGCTCAACTTGAAGATGGCATGGCTTTCCAAACACAAGTCTATATGGTGACATGCCAATGAGAGTCTTTTAAGCTGTCCTATATGCCCACAATGCATCATTCAATTGCAAAGACCAATCTTTCCGGTCAGGCTTGACAGTTTTCTCCAATATGTGTTTAATTTCCCTATTGGACACCTCTACTTGACCACTGGTTTGGGGATGATATGGGTTGGCAACTTTATGGGTAATGGAATATCTTGCAACCAATGCTGTAAAAGGCCTATTGTTATAATGTGATCCCCCATCACTTATAATTGCTCTTGGGAACCCAAATCTGGAGAACCCAAATCTTGAGAAAATGTTCTCTTGCAAGAATTTTACCACAACCTTGTGGTCATTGGTTCTGGTTGCCACTGCCTCTACCCATTTGGAGACATAATTAACAGCAACCAAAATATATTCAAAACCATGAGAGATTGGGAATGGTCCCATGAAATCGATGTCCTACACATCAAAAATTTCAACTATCAGAATTAGGCTCAAAGGCATCATGTCTCTTTTGGAGATAGTACCCATCTTTTGGAAATTCTCACAAGCCTTGCAAAACTCTAAGGCATCTTTAAAGAGTGTAGGCCAATAAAACCCACACTGTAAGACTTTTACAGCAGTCTTTTTTCCACTGAAATGACCCCCATATGCCAAGGTATGAAAAAATTTCAAAATATCTTGCACTTCAATTTCCGGGACACATCTATGAATCACTTGATCCGCACAGTATTTAATTTGTGCAAAGAAACGATTTTTTCTATTCTTGTCCCAATCCGATGGAATGAGTCCCGTGACAAGATAATTGATAATATGGGTATACCAAGGCAAGTGGTGGTGTGATATGGTTAGTAATTGCTCATAAGGGAACCTATCATGAATGGGTGCAGTGTCCATAGGCTGATCTACCACAATTCTTGATAGATGATCAGCCACTACATTTTCACATCCTTTATTGTCTTTGATTTCAAAATTAAATTCTTGAAGCAACAAAATCCACCTAATCAATCTAGGTTTTGTTTCTTTTTTAGACAAAAGATATTTCAATTCAGCATGATCTGAAAAAACTATGACTTTGGATGCAAGAAGATATGACCTGAACTTGTCAAATGCAAAGACCACTGCTACAAGCTCTTTCTCAGTTGTGGTGTAATTAATCTGAGCATTAACAAGTGTTTTACTAGCATAATAAATCACATATGGAACTCTACCTATTTTTTGCCCTAGAACTGCCCCAATTGCATAATCAGAGGCATCACACATAGCCTCAAATGGAAGGGACCAATTGGGTGCTTACATAATCGGGGCAGTGCTCAAAGATGAGCGAAGTTTCTCAAATGCTTCCATACAATCCCTATAAAAAACAAAGGGCATATCCTTGGCCAACAGATTACACATAGGCTTAGCGATTTTGCTGAAATCCTTGATAAACCGCCAATAAAAGCCCGCACGTCCTAGAAATGATCGGATTTGTTTGACAGTGGTTGGATGAGGTAATTTTGCTATCGGTTTAACCTTGGCTCTATCCACTTCAATGCCCCTTTTTGACACGACATGTCCTAACACTATGCCTTCCTGGACCATAAAATGACTTTTCTCCCAACTCAGCACTAAATTTTTCTCACAACATCTCTTCAAAACCTTATCTAGGTGGGACAGGCATTCATCAAATGTAGATCCAAATATAGAAAAATCATCCATAAATACTTCTAAGAACTCAACAATCATATCAGAAAAGATGGTCGTCATACATCGCTGGAATGTACTTGGTGCATTACACAACCCAAAGGACATACGCCTATAAGCATAAGTGCCAAAAGGGCATGTGAAAGTAGTTTTTTCCTGATCTTCTGGGTACACAACTATTTGGTTATATCCAAAATAACCATCTAAGAAACAATAGTAGCTCTGACCCGCTAATTTCTCCAGAATCTGATCGATGTAAGGGAGTAGGTAATGATCATTCATAGTATTGGAATTCAGTTTCCTATAATCTATGCAAACTCTCTATCCAGTGGTAGCTCTAGTTGGGAATAGAATACCCTGATCATTGGCCACCACTGTGATTCCAGATTTTTTAGGGACAACTTAGGTAGGAGCTATCCACTCACTATCTGAGATGGGGTATATGATACCCGTATCCAACAATTTGAGTACTTCTTTTTTCACTACTTCCTTCATGTATGGATTGAGTTTTCTTTGCATTTCTCTCGATGGCCTAGATCTCTCTTCTAAATGAATTCTATGCAAATGGATGGGTCAATTCCCTTCAAATCTGCCACAGACCACCCTATAGCTTCTCTATACTTCCGCAAGGTATACATAAGGTTTCTCTCTTGCAAAATACTCAAATCTGAAGCAATAATCACAGGGAGAGTATTATTAGATCCTAAGAACATGTACTTAAGATCAGCAGGCAAAGGCTTGAGCTCTAGTGTAGGAGGTGTTAGAGGTATGCCCTAAAACCAATCCTAAAGGGTATATTAATTTCATATTATAATAAATATATGGAAGGTATAACTTATCTAATATGTTCTTACATATATGATAAGGTCCATGAATAAATGATAAGAGAGATATGCATCTCAAGGTGTTGAGATAGAGAGACTGATATTTCTCATATACATCTATTCTAAAAGAGTTCCTACTCAAAGGTTTATTAAAGTGGATATTTAATTAACCGTTTGAAGAGTAGCACAGATTTAAACCAACTCATATAGAGGATAGGTAGTCTTTCCTATCAGTGTAGTGACACTTAGGTTAATCTGTGGGTGCATATTAGAGAATATGTACACTGAACATGATCTACAAAGAATGTTCCTATTGTAGTTTTGTCAAAGGAATATTCTAGTGTTATGTCCATTTATTTGGTAGTCCTTAGACCTGAGACACCATAGCTGTCTTATGCATAGGTTGCTAGAGTTTGATAGTATCTTGTACAGCCTTATCCATAAGTTTGTAATCGGTGGTTATTGGCTCTAATGAGTTATGCATGAAGATGGATGAGTGTGCAATAAGGAATCATCACTCTCAGTTAATTAGAGAGAGAATGTCAGGATAAGTTCACAAAGATAATTCTCAAAGGGAACCTCTGGCCAGAGTGATAGGTAAACAGTGAAAAGAGTTTCACTGCGATTACCTTATTGAGATTATATTTTGTGGGGCAGATATCAAGTTGTTAAGATAGGGTTTGACTAAAACCATACCTATTATCTTGACTGTGACATTAGGGGATGAAGGATTAAATAACATGAAGGGTTAAATAACATGAAGGGTTTACATAGTTCTGCTATTCACCTAAACCTAGGGTATGTCATGATATGTTGCTAGATTTCACTCATGACTAGTGAAAGCCTATTGATAAAGTGTTATCAATGAGGGCAAAATTGGAATCGTTCCAATTGAACCTTAAAATAGAAAGTTTCTATTTTTAGGAGACATAGAGATGTCCCTGTCCACTGCTAGGTTAGGGTGAACCCAAAGGGTCACACACAATAGA
>JAESVK010000911.1:1070442-1085426 GCA_017140935.1 Hamamelis virginiana | reverse complement strand
TTCAAAAGGAGGGTTTTCAATAGGATCACCCCCGAACCTCCTGTCATCATTACAAATATAATTAAACTAATAAACTTATTATACTAATGTCAACAACAAGCATTCTTTGAAACACAAGCATATATAAAACCGAATGCAGATATTTTCTGTTATGAGTTAGGGAAATAGATATCAAAGCATTTCCCACATAAAGTACGCTAATGAGACTCACACCTACCATTATACCAAGCCAATATAGGTTTCATACAGTTTTCTAAAATCTATTTCTCGTTTTGAAACTGCATTCCTTATTTAAGTTGCTCATAATTATTGTCAACACTGAAGCCAACACTTCCCTGGGCTTGTCATTGATACTGTTTGTAATTGTCATGCAATCTGATGTTACAGATAGACCACCACTTTTACTGCCTCTCGGACAAGTGGTGGGACCCGCGAATGTCCCATCCTAAGTCATGACCATATTTTTAAAGGAACTAGGAATGCAAGGATCAGATATCACTAGTCTCGTTACTGATTCCCTCTACAAACGACATACATAACTGGCATTTAGGCTTTATATGGGGTCCCTCATATTGGAGCAAGCCAGCAGTGTTTGTTATATTGTGAGCTACGGATCAAGCAAAAGCCTTAACCTTAACTGGAACTTTGGTCTCCAAATTCAATAGCCATGACCTTGTATTGTAAAACAACTAGTGGCTGATGCTCTATCCATACTCATTAAGGTTGGATACTCTTCTCCTAAATAAATATTCTATTAGGAAAAAAAGAACTTTCAACTCTGTAACAGTATGCAGTCAAGTGTTCCATTCAAGTTGTCAAATTTTCTTGCTCCTTAACCTTCTTAGCAATATGTACTTTTTGACCATTCTTACATAACCCATATTATACGGACTATTAGTATATTTAAAGATGGGCTGCTTGTGATGAGAATTAGCTTTCTTTTTATGGTTTAGAATGTATGTTGCACTTGCATTTATTTCCTTTTTCAATGGATCCACTCTTCTTGTGTTTCTTTATTGGCATGGCTTCTTTTGAGTATAATTGTATAAATAACAACTACTTACATTAAGTGTGACTGTACAGATAACAGATCTCAACATGTACATACCTAGAAGATGAACCTAACTCTCTGTTATGAGTTAGGGTTTTATTTTATATATATATATATATATATATATATATATATATATATATATATATATATATATAATTTGCGCTTAATTCTTAGCATTCTTCGAAACACAAGCATATATAAAAAATTATAATGTGATCAGTACTCTTTGTATTTTTCATAATACGAAAACACATCATTAAATAAGTAAAATTCAAGAATTAAACATGTATATATGTCCAGACTCCAGAGTTGGGCTGTGATTAACTCACTAAACTGAGTTATGGGATGTTTTGTATATGGGACACTTTCCCAAACTTGCTCATCAATCCACCGTTCTACCATTTAAGATGTGCATTGCTATAAAAAATTAAAAATTACAAAACTATCTAAATATTAAAGAGCATGGAGATGAGTAGCAGATGAATGAAACCCTAAAAAATTTGTAAATTGTAAGTAAACCCTAAAATCTAAAGAGTTACCGTCGCCGTGACTGCCGCTGCCGCTGCTGGAGAGGAAGAGAGGAAGAGAGCCAGAGAGGAAGAGGGAGAGGGTCGAGCCGTGAGCCGTCGAGGGGAGAGCGGACTGCCGGAGCTGCCGGACTGGTCTGCTCTGCGGCCGTGAGGGGCTGAGGGAGTGAGGGCCTGAGGGACCTTCGAAGGGAATGGCCGAATGGGGTTTGATGGTTTGGGGATTTTCAAATTTTCAATTCGTGTTACTGTGTGTCTGTGTTAGAACTTAGAATTTGGGTCAATAGACATTAGACAATTCGGAGAGGGCCCTGATGAGTGATGATCAGTATATGGTTTTTTAAAATTTGGGGAAATCAGATGGGCTCATTGGGCTGGAATGCTTCATTGGGCTGGAGATGGCCCTGATGATCAGTATTAATTTTTTTTTTTTGGGCTTAATCTATCTTTGGGCTGGTATTGAATTTGGGCTGGTATTGAATTTGGGCTGGTGTTGAATTTGGGCTGTAGCTGTATAGGGTATAGATAATACATGGGCTGAAAGAAGTGCCCCTAAAAAATCCCAAAATTGGGATGCCCAAGGCCACCGCCTCTTGGGCCTGCCCTCAGGGCCGGCCCTGTTCCTATTAGTTTGAATTTCTAGCAGATTCTTCCACGCACGTACGTACAAGCTAAGCAAGAATCAAAATTAAAAAAGAAAAAAAAAAGAAAAGAAAAGAAAAAAAAAAATGCTAGTTCATCAGCATATTTTATCCATCTTTGACCACATTTTTCATGTGCATGATGATAAGGCACGGACAAGCTTGTTTGAAATTGAATGACAGTACTTTAAGCAAACTTTGAAATGGGTTTCATTTTGAGTGAAATATAAGCAATTAATAGCTTGTTATTTTCAGTCGAAATTTGAACTTGACACCACTTTGAAAAAATAAAAATATTAATTTTGTCGATTTTGATGACACATCATATGCTAGCTGGAGTGAATAGAGATATATGTGTGGTTAAACACTAATTATTTAAACAGAAAATTGGCCTAAAGTCCTGTTTAATACTTTACTATTTGATAAAGTCCCCTCTTAGTTATTTTATTTTAAAAAGTCCTAATATAAATTGTTTTACTGGCTAAGGTCCTTTTTTTAAAAATATTTTTTTTTAAATGGCTAAATTACCCTTTTATGAGCTAAATAGGAGTTCTTGCTGTTATTAACGAATACCTTCAAATTAGAAGGTTGAGCTTTGTGCGCGTAGATGGATTTTTGGTCTCTACGTTATTTTTATGATTTGGAAACCCGAAATTGCTTCTGGAAACCCTAATCTTCGAGCGCGTAGGTGGAGTGTTTGGATTTGGACATTGCTTTTTGTTCTGCGTTTCTTGTTCTGCTTTTTTTCATTGCTGTCGGATCTTTGACCTTCTTGTTCCGCTGGAGTGTTGCTACATTCTTGCTTTCATAATCAGGTTAGATTTTCGATTTTTGTTATCTTTGTTTGCTTTGCCTTTTTTGTCGAGGATATTACGGATGTGCGATTGAATATTACAGATTTTTAAAAGATAAAAATCTGCATTCTTTTATTTTTGCGATTGAATATTACGGATGTGCGATTTGTTTCTGATTCACCATGTGAATCTGTCAATCTTCTTCTTCATCTCCTGAATCTGTCAATTTGTTATTCTTGTTCCTGTTTTAAGTAAAAGATTGATCGATTTTATTCATAAGAAAAATAATAAATTTGGTTTTATTTCCAGATTTTTAAAAGAGACATGCATTGCGAGAATTTTTTTTGAATTTCTTTAAATATTTGCTGGAATCATTCAGTGAAATTCTTTGTTCCATTAAAGAGGAAGAACCAAATAAAATATAAAAAATGAGAACCTTGAGGTTTGCAGTAGCAACTCCACAATATGAGGATTTTTCAAAGTTGCATTCTACAGGTATAATTTATACAAACTGCTGTAATCCTTGAACTCCTATAAGTTTGAGTTTTTCGTATCTCATGTGAACTGGAGTTTAGCTTACTACATTGTCAGAGTCACTACACTGTCAGTGTATTGAATCTGAAACTAACTTTTTGAAACATTAAGATGTGGATGATGACTTCATTGATGCTAGTTTTGCAAAATATATGTATTGCTAGTCACTATACTGCTTTAAAATTTGAATTTCTATAAATTTGATTTTTTTTCATATATCAGCTGAACTGGAGTTAGCTTGCTACATTGTCAGAGTCACTACACTGTCAATGTAGTGATTTCATTGATGCTGGTTTTTGCATAATATATGTATTGGATTTATGTTAGTTTTTTTAAATCCTATGTGAATTTTTGTTTGGATGATGAGTTTGAATTTTTATTTTTTCGGTATTTGCAGCATATTGGAAGATATGGTGCATTCTTTTACTCTTTTATGCAAGTATGGTGATCTTTCATGCTTTGTGAGGTTGGGTGACAGCATTTGTTTTGATGAGGTTGTTGATTCATTGTGTAGAAAGTGGAGGGCTTTGAAGCGTGATTCATTTTTTATTACTTGTTCTTTACCAGGACATGCCAAGTGTGTTGTTGATTGTGATGCTGACTTGGTTAATGTTGTTTCATTAGCATATGATTGTGGGGAGCATTTTGTTGATACTATTGTTTGTGAAAGAGATGTAGACAGGGGTGATGATTATGAAGATGAAGATATCTTACGTATGCAATTGGGGTTGGAGTTTGATAATGAATTAGATGTATATTTTTAGTTTAAATCAGTGAAATATTTGAGATATGAGATCGATTTAGCAATATAAATTGGTTATAGGGTTCTATGTTGGTATTAGAGTTCTATGTCTTACTAGTTGTTCTTCTTGGTTCTTCTTGCCTCCAAATCCTTGTGCTTCTCGTCTTCTTCGCCATTTTCGAGTGGAGGGGTGTCGTTGACGATGGAGATATGCAGACAATTTGATTGACAGAATATAACTGTAAGGTGTGATACGTATGGGTGCAAAGCTATTTGGTTTGTGACGACGAAGATGAGTCTCGTACTCTCGTCTGGTTCGGTTATGAAAAAAGTTGTTTCTGTTTTGAAAAAGTTGATTGTGGAAGATTTTAATTTCGCGCGTGTTATGAGAAGGGCAATTTTGTCCGATTTGGCCAAAAGGACATCTTCCATTAAAATCTTAATTTTAGGATCGGAGGAAGTAGATTCTTTTTAATTAGGACCTACGGCCAAATTCCTCTTTAAAGTAATTATCAAAATTTTTACACTCAAAACTTTTATCTTTTTACTGAAAACCATGATAAAGCATAATTAATTCCACTAATCCCCTTATCCCAACGTAATGGGCCCACTCAAATTCCACATTGGTGACAAGGTACGAGGAATTTAATTGCAGCGACTTGTTGAAAGGCTTGGACTTGGTTGCCCATTAATGGGTACGTTAGTGGAAATTGCATATATTCTCCTCTTAAATTTTTCTACATTTTCTTCTTTCATTATCATTATCATTTGTATTAGTAATGACATAATTAAACCTCATACAATGTGCTGGACTTATTCATGAGGGAGAATATAATTAAAGAACGGTTATATTAGAGTTTGGATTTGTTGTTGATGTGACAGGTGATCAACATCACCGTTGGATGGCCAACACGTGTACAAGAAAAGTGATCCAATGGCTCAAAAAAAAAAGGCCTAAATCTGGAATGTTTTGAATCACTTGTTAGATCAATGGGTCTTTCTTATGTGAGTCATTGGATCCCCTTTCTTGCACACGTGTCGGCCATCCAACAGTCACATCAATAGCAAATTCAAACTCCTTATATTATATATCGATTGAATGATGCTATGACGACCAAGTTTTTAAATTATATGACATGGCAACAAGATAAAATGGATCTTACTTTTGTGTATTTTTGAAATGATTAAGAAAATAAAAATTGTCTAAAATTCCATTTAATATTATTCTTATCAATTTGTGAACGCTTGAAAATTAATCACTTTTTACTCAAGGTAGTGGTGTCAAAGTGGACGGGTCGCCCATTTGGATCGTTGACCGGTCTAATACCGGTCTAATAAGCTAACAAATTATGGCCGATCCAGTCCGATAACTAATGGACTGGACTGATCTGATCCATAATAAATGAACTTGACTGGACTAAGGTTTTTTGTCCGATGGGCCGGCCCGATCTTATCTGATCCTCCTAGTGGCCCGTCCAATAGCCCGTTTAGCCCGTTAAAATTGACAATGCCCATTAGCCCGATCCATTAGCCCATCAGCATGATCCGTTAGCCCGATCCGACCCATTACCTTAGTGGACCAGTCTAATGGACCGGATTGGACAAGCCTTTTCCTCTTATTGGACTTGCCCGATCCGGTTCGATAGCTTAATGGGCCAAGCCCAATTTGGTCCGATAGCCCGTTAGCCCATTTCCGTAACAGGCCGAGCCGACCCTATCCGCCTATTTTGACACCACTAACTCAAGGGAATGATTTAAGTTTAGAGGACTCTTTCTTAACTGGGCTATTAGATTGAACTAAACACTAATGACTTATTTAAATACATGTAAAAAAAGATATTAGGGCACTCGTGCTTTTTAGAGAATCTTCCAACCATAGAAGGCAGAGCTCCATGTTAGGCATTCCACCTATCCAAATCCAAAAACTTCACTCCATTGAGTGAAGTAAAAGGTTAAGCATTTTGTTTAGGGGTGCAACTTGGAATAGATCAAACCGGAACCGGTCTGAATTAAAATTAGATTGGTTCTGGTTCCAATTCTTCAATCTGAATTCAATTCGAACTAGTCATCGGATTAAGCCTTTTGGGAACCAGTCCAATCCGAAATCCGAATTTATTAAATTATTATTGATGTTATTATAATTATATGCAACATGCAATATTCTTTTTGAATTTTTGTAACATCACAAATTTAAAATACAATAATCCCAAATTCTTAATCCAATTTAAAATGCAAACCATTGAACAATGGGACTTATTAAGTTTAGAACTTATTTGTCTTTTCCTTTCATTTTTAGTTACTTTTTAAAAAAATTAGATATTGTAAATTTATAGTTTTGTTTGTTTTTTTTGTATTATAAAATTTTCTTTTTTGGATTGGCATGTATTATGTAATTAAGCTATTAGGTGGTTTATTTTGAATTATTGGATTAAATTTTATTTATTGTCACTTTACAAAATGGTTAATACTTAATTGTTATTTTGTTCAATGGTTTAATTATGTGGAAGTATGAATTTTACATTGTTTAACAAGGAAAAAATCAACTCCTTATATTGTAGTGATAAAATGAATATTAGGAAATTTTTTTAAAAAAAAAAATTAATGAAAAAAGGCAGTCAAATCCGAGTTGAGTTCGAATTGGTCCAGAACCGATCCGAATTTAATTAGGATTGGTTCTGGTCCTAGAAATCCTAATCCGAATTAGTTCGGATTGGTCCTCATTTACCCTCAATCCGGTCCGATCCGATCCGAGTTGCACCTCTAATTTTGTCCATCCTCCAAATGGAGAGGCAAATCTAACAAAGTAAGAGGGGAGAGATTTTAAGCAAAATGGCCACATTACCTCTAATAGTACATTTTATATTCAAATTAGTTCAAAAAAATAATTAAAATATGAATGGCTAGTCCAAATGGTTAACATGGTTGGAGTGTATCTCCATTGAGTAAAGCAAAATAAAGAGGCAAAATAATATTTGGGTATTTTGGTCAAACATTTTATTTAGCCATGATTAGAGATGTGGGAAAAGAGCAGTGCTATGGATTCTGTTTAGCTTTCCTGTTTTATACTCCCATCCACATATTTAAGTGCCACATTAGCACAGTGAAAATATTTCATCATAGTGAAAACACCCAAAATCAGTAAAAATACCCAAATTCACTTTCTTTTATTTTCACTGTCCTAATATTTTCACTGTCCTAAGATGTATTTTCATTGTTATTTGTATTTTTTTACTGTTGAATGTGTTTTCACTGTCCTTGCATTTTTAGTGTTTTTTTTTTAATTTTTTTTTATTTATTTTTTTTTTACTGTTCCTATGTTTATTTTTAGTTTTCATTGTGTTTTTTTATTAGCACAATAAAAAAATAATAATAATATAGGAGGGCGCACCTGCATAGATCAACCCCAGCAGCTCCAATTCTATGTAGAGGACGCCCTCGTCAAGGACTCCGGTGAGGCAACAGCAACAGCATTGGCAGCAGCAGTGGTCAAAATATCCCAATTTCTTTCCGCGAAATCCTCCGCTCAATCTCTTCAACCTCACTCCTTATCGCCACAATTAGCCACCGACGTTCAAAATCAACCACCGACTCACGATCTACAGACAAAATCAGTTTGTCGATGACCAGCGAAGAAGATGATCAGAGAAGCATGATCTACAGACAAAATCAGTTCACCGGAAGTGCAAAGATTGGTGATGATCCTGCCCCTCGCCAGTGGAGTTTGCGGCGCCGAGAAGGCCAGTGTTGAGATCGGTGATGATCTTGCCCCTCTTCTCTCTCTCTCTCTCTCTCTCTCTCTCTCTCTCTCTCTCTCTCTCTCGTGGTGTCTCTCTTCCCTCTGTCATTCTCTCTCTAACAAATGCATACATGCACCTCGACATTTCTTTTCTCTCTTTTTTTCTTCTGTCTTTTTGTTTTTTTGGTTTTTTTTTTTTTGTAAAAATTTCTGTCTTGATCAAGTGACATGGCATTTAAAATCAATAAACCACATCAAACGGAAAGCAAAAACCGGATGAGAGGGTACGACATCTTCAACATTTTCCAAAATATAAATACATTACTGGTAGAAGGTAAATTTGACTTAGTTTTGATTGCATTACTATTTTATAATTTTTTTTTCTATAAATCTAAACTTTCTAATTTAAACAAGAAAAAAAATAATATAAACATAGTTTTTTCTAACGAAGGACAATAGTTTCAAAAAAATGGGCCAAGCGTAATTTAATTTTCAGAATTTTTAGATTGATACTAAAATAGAATATATTTTTTTACAAAAATCATTATGTATTTGTGTGATATCAAGTAGAAGGAATGAGTTTAAAAATGAGCTAATGCTCAAAAAAGTAGCCAACGAGCAACGACGAATCATGGCAACTCTAAACATCCCACTCATCTCTCTACCACGTAACCCCTACCTCCCAAACCGAAACCCTACCTCCATAACTCTCAATAACGACCGATATTTCGCGAACCACCCGATACTTTCACTCATAGACCAATGTTCCGATACAAAACAACTGAAGCAAGTACATGCTCAGATGCTTCGAATCGGGCTCTTCTTCGACCCATACTCTGCCAGCAAACTCATCACTGCCTGCGCTCTATCTCCTTTCTCAAGCCTCGATTACGCCCACCAAGTGTTCGACCAAATTCCCCAACCGAATCTCTATACGTGGAACACCCTTATTCGTGCTTTTGCTTCAAGTTCCGACCCCAATCAGAGCCTCTTAATTTTCCTACAAATGCTTAACCAATGCTCTGAGTTTCCCAATAAATTCACTTTTCCTTTCTTGATCAAAGCTGCTTCGGAACTTTCTGCTTTGCGGGTCGGAAGGGCTTGTCATGGAATGATAATTAAGGCCTCGCTTGGTTCAGATGTATTCATTCTCAATTCTCTAATACATTTTTATGCATCGTGTGGGAATTTGGATATGGCGTATCAAGTGTTTGTGAATATTCCTAAAAGAGATGTTGTTTCTTGGAATTCTATGATTACAGCTTTTGTACAGGGTGGATATCCCGAAGAGGCATTGGAGCTGTTTCGTGAGATGGAAGCGGAGAACATGAAGCCCAATGATGTGACGATGGTGGGTGTTTTGTCAGCTTGCTCAAAGAAGTTGGATTTGGAGTTTGGGAGGTGGGTGCGTTCTTATATTGAAAGGAATAAGATAAGTTTGGGATTGACTTTATGTAATGCAATGCTTGACATGTATACAAAATGTGGAAGTATTGAAGAAGCAAAAAGACTGTTTGATGAGATGCCGGAGAAAGATATTGTCTCATGGACAACTATGCTTGTTGGATATGCTCAATTAGGGGAATATGATGCGGCTTGGTGTGTTTTTGATGCAATGCCTAGACAAGATATTGCTGCATGGAATGCACTCATTTCGGCTTATGAGCAAAGTGGTAAGGCAAAGGAGGCTTTGGCTGTTTTCCATAAATTGCAGCTCGGCAAGAATACAAAACCCGATGAGGTCACTCTTGTTAGCACTCTGTCTGCTTGTGCTCAATTGGGAGCTATGGATTTAGGTGGGTGGATCCATGTGTACATAAAGAAGCAGGGAATGAAGTTAAATTGTCATCTCACAACCTCACTCATTGACATGTATTCAAAGTGTGGGAATCTAGAGAAGGCACTAGAGGTATTTTATTCAATAGAGAGGAAAGATGTGTTTGTTTGGAGTGCCATGATTGCGGGTTTGGCAATGCATGGGCGTGGTAGAGATGCAATAGATTTGTTCTTGAAAATGCCAGAAGCTAAAGTCAAGCCAAATGCAGTGACTTTTACCAATTTATTATGTGCTTGCAGTCACACAGGATTAGTGGAGGAGGGAAGGCATTTTTTCAATCAAATGGAGCCAGTTTATGGGGTTGTTCCAGTTGTCAAGCACTATGCTTGCATGGTTGATATTCTTGGTCGTGCTGGACTATTGGAAGAAGCCATGGAATTGATAGAGAAAATGCCAATAGTCCCTAGTGCTTCTGTATGGGGCGCTCTGCTTGGGGCCTGTAAAATTCATGGAAATGTTGACCTTGCTGAACATGCTTGTAGCCGCTTGCTTGAGTTGGAGCCTAGGAATCATGGAGCCTATGTGCTTTTGTCTAATGTATATGCTAAATCAGGGAAATGGGACAGAGTTTCTGGGTTAAGGAAGCTTATGAGAGATTCTGGAGTGAAAAAAGAACCTGGTGGTAGCTCAATTGAGGTCAATGGTATTGTACATGAGTTTCTCGTAGGAGATAATTCTCACCCTTTATCCAAAAAAATCTACTCAAAGCTGGATGAGATTGCCGCGAGACTGAAATCAATTGGTTATGTGCCTGACAAGTCCCACCTACTGCAACTTATAGAAGAAGAGGGCGCAAAGGAGCACGCACTATACCTTCACAGTGAGAAGTTAGCAATTGCCTTTGGACTTATCAGTATGGGCCCATCTCAACCAATTCGGATTGTGAAGAATCTTCGTGTTTGTGGGGACTGCCACTCAGTTGCTAAGCTCATATCTAGGCTTTACGATAGAGAGATACTGTTGAGAGATCGGTACCGGTTCCATCATTTCAGAGGAGGGAATTGTTCATGTATGGATTATTGGTGAACATAGAAGAATTGATTATGAATATTAATACTTGATAAATTAATTTCCCAAAGGCATAGGAATTCAAGTTTGGTGGTTCGAACTACAGAGAGGTGAAGCCTAGGGCCCTAAGTCTGTAGAAATCACAAGTTGAAGTTGATCACAAGGAGCTGTCTTGAATAATCAGGAAGAAGGAAAAGCATGCTAGATTTCCTTAACTTCCTATTGGAAGCATTCCGGAGGCTCCTTCATAAGATAAATTTCTCACATGAAATGGTATCTCCTCAAATTCTTTATTTGGTCTCTCTCTATTTAAACCTCCCTCGTTGCATCAGGTAGTTCTTCATTTTGCTCAATTGAATGCTTATACTTGTACAATTTGGACAAATTAAGCTAATCTGAAAACTTCCATACTATCATTATTGCTGTCAAGTTCAAACACAATAAAAATATATATATATTAAATAAAATATTTATGTAAGTGAAACAATTTTTTGTTGTTGTCTTGCCCATTACTGATTCTTACTTTTTCCATAAATGATAAATGTGAGGTTGCAACCATGATAATGTACTCAGGACAACATAGTTGCTTGCAGCCGTTCAAGATCCAAGCCAGTGACCCGTTTTGGTGTCTCAGGCCGCATGTGAATCCAACCCACTAGCAAGAATGGAGAGATCATTCCGAGAGGCCTACACTCAATGAGAATCATCAGTTATTTGGGACTTGGGAAATGCAATTCTGTCAGTTTTATTTTCAAGCAACTAGAACAGATTTCGAAACTGATAGAAGGATGGTAAGGAAGATAACTGAGAAGAATTGGCTAAATGCCTAAATCTTATCTTGGGAAGCTCCATTTTGGAGGGAGAAACCAGCTGCTACTGAGAGAAGCTGAGATGGGCAGTGGTTAGTATAATCCTTACACATATGTAGAACATTTTCAATGGGAATCAGTTATATAATTTTATGAAAAAGTGTTACAGAACTCCATTTTAATTTACAAATGAAGCTTTTATTATTGGTAGGCAAGATTTATTCATCAAGGAGAGTCATTGTTTGTACCTCAGAAAATGATGCTATTGAGAAAATTTGAACCAGTTTGGGACTTTTTAATGTCTAATATGATTGACTTAGCATTTCATGTTGCCATTTGACCGCATAGGCAAGGTTATAACAAAATTGTAGTTTCCAAAGCTATTGTAGTCCAATAATGCAAGATGGGACATTATAAGTGATGAGCAAGGTCAAGAGTTTTAATTTTTGACGCTCACACACTTTATCATCCGCTTTGGATAGCATCTTCCCTATGAATAATGCTAGATGGACCAAATTTTAGACCAAAATTTTTAAACCAAATTATGTGTCAGAATAACAGTCTTGATTTCTATGCATTTTTCAAGACTGTGCATTTCAAAAATGCACAAAAATCAAGATCGTATTATTCTGTGCATTCCCTATTACTCTGTATATAATTTAGGGTTTATTAGCCAAAAGTCCCTCATATAAGTTCGATAACCCAATAAGTTATTGAGATTTTTCAATAACCCAATAGGTCCTTCCGTTTTAGAAATTAATTGATTAAAGTCAACGTATTTTTTTTAAAGACCACTCTACCCCCATTTGGTGGCAGATTACGTTTCACACATTAATATTTATTTCCTTTTTTTTATCTCTTTTATCTTATCATAGTTTCAAATTTGAAAGAGATTAGGAAGGTAATATTTTGCTTATTTGTTTTCTTCCCAATCTTTTCTTATTCAAATTTTTGAATGAATGAGATAAATCCAATATATTAAATATTCACGGCTTTTTCTTCAACATAACGTTGTTATGGATGAAATTTATATGTCCGTTTTGAGATATAAATACATACTTTTATTAAAGATCGTTAAAATTCATCAATCCCGCAGACATATATATTTGTATAAAATGTCCAGCCACATTTTTGTTCACAAGTTTTGGAAAACGTATTAACTCATGTTAATTTTTGCAATATATCTATGGTTGGACACATGATGAGTCTGGCCAAGAAGCATGATATATAGAGACAGAGCCACTTGGGGACCAAAGGGGGCCATGGCCCCTGTTGGCTCTAAAAAAAAAAGGTTAGAGTAGGTATAAAAAATTAATTGGCCCCACTCAAATAATTTTTGGGCCCCTAATAACACAATTTTTGGCCCCTTCCAACAGAAATTAGCCCCCCCCAAAAAAAATAGATAAAATTATCCCAACAAATCAGCCCAAATCCAAAAATAAAAAATAAAAATATAGATGAATATTTTGTATATTTTCAGTTGTTGATGTTTTCAGTAATGTGAAAACGCGCCGACTTTTATTTTCTTTGAAAAATGCATTGTAATGTATTAAGTGGGATTATTTTGTATTTTTTCTTTTGATTGAATATCTTGTATATTTTCAGTTGTTGATGTTTTGTTAATACTATATGGATACTATTTTGGATTTTCACGAAAAAATTTTAGTTGATACACCGGCCCCCACTCATGTAAAATCCTGGCTACGTCCCTGATGATATATAATAGAATATATACATACTGGATTTGGTTAACCCCAACTCAAAACACACATATACATTCTGGATTAACCACCAAAACTTTTTATATGTACTTGATTGTATATATGTGTGTGTTTTGATTACTACATTTTATGTTTAAAAAAAAAAAAATCAAATCTTTCTATCCATATGTACCAATAAAATAAAAGGAAAATGATCAAAAGGACCCCAAAACTGTTTTTTTTATCAACAGACCCAAATGATAAGATCCTATACCGAGAGGTCCCTCCGGTTCAAATTTAAAGTCAACTAATAAGATTAGATTGTCTATTATACCATTTTCTTATTTCAAGCTAGATTTTAGTTCAAATATTATTATGAACAATTCTATTCATCCTCCCTTTTTGTCCTCCCTAGTGTATTTGACCAACTTGGAACAAGTATTTCAAGAAATCTACTATTGGATTTGATGCTTCACTTATATGTATCATGAATGCAAAAAATGACATTGATTCAACGGTTGGTATTTCAAAAAAAAATGATTGTAACGGTTTTTCACAATTTTTTTATTGTTGTTTACAATTTTTTTTTTAAATTGCAAAAACCAACCGTTGGATCAATGTGATTTTTTGCATTCATGATACGTATAAGTGGAGCATCAAATCCAACCGTCGGTTTTTCGAAATGGTTGTTCTAAGTTGGTTAGATACACTAAGGAGGACAAAAAGGGAGGATAAATAGAATTTTCCTATTATTATCTTAATTAATGTGATATTTGTTGGCCTAAAATAGACTCTAGAGGGGGGTGAATAGAGTATAGGCAAATAAAAATTTGTTTGAAAATGGGATTCAAGACTTTAAAATATTGAACTTAGAATAACTAGAATGCAATATAAGATTTCAACTAAGCAAATAACAAAACAAGTAAATAAATTAAATGCAAGAGTTTGAGTTAGAGAGATTCAAACACAACGATTTACATGGTTCGGTCTCTGCCTACATCCACGCATCAAGAACTCCGTCAAGAGGTTCAATCCACTATCAAAACTCCTTCAGGGTAGAGAAATCTTTTCATTTGCCTTCTTTCAAAGGTGGAAGACAACTCACCCACAAAAGTTTCACAGAACCCTTACAACTCACAATAAATATAAGATGATTGGAGAACAATACAATAAATGCTTCACAAAGCTGATTTGTAATAAATACAAGTTCAACTAATGGTCTCTCAAATGCTCAACAACAATGTTCAGATTTTTCTCAAAGAGAAGCTTGAATAAAGAATGCTTGAGAGAGAATGATATCAAATAAATGAGAAAGATTGACTAGGTAGGTCATAAATGAGAGTCAAGCCTCCATATATAATGAACTAGGGGCCAAATGGCCGTTTGAAATCCTTGGAATCTGATTGGAGAAAATGGGAGTAGGTTGGCTTCATTTAATGCTCGATTTGCCATAAAGAGAAAAAGTCGTTTTGAAGTTGCAGAGTCATTAGTCGACTAGGACAAGGTGATTAGTCGGCTAACTAGTTCATTTTCAAAAAACTTTGGCTTCCCGGGCTGTAACACCCCACACAGGGTTACCCCTATGCGGAAATGCCACAGTGA